>JBAJHY010000009.1:15765700-15777159 GCA_037177095.1 Craterocephalus marjoriae | reverse complement strand
GTTTTGCTGCAGTCGGGGCTAGTGTACACCGAGGAAGAGTGGGAAAGAGAGTGGAACGAGCTGTTGAAGTTGGCCTCCAGTGAACCTCGCTCTCATCTCAGCAAGAATGGGAACACCAGCGGAGGGTGAGGACTTCAGCTTGCATCCCTGCATAAATCCAACCAGCGTATTTGCATTCAACTGCCAGGACTCCTCATGTGTTGCAACCCTTCCACCAGAGCCCTGCTGTAGTTGCACTATAACTGCGGCGTGATGAAGAGTGACAGAGTGACAGAGAGCAGCAGTGTGTAGCTTTCATCAACCACCAACCACACATTACAGCTCTCCTGCTGGGTTTCATAGTTCTGTATGTCGAAGCGCAGCAGAAGGCCAACTCCCAATTCCCACTCTGTTCCCTCTCAGACTGCTTCTCTTGCAAACTGCTGCCACCCCCCACCCCCCCCAACCATGCAAAATAACCATTTCAGTGTGCCATCTACTGGCTGCCACCTGCACAAATCACTTCTGCTGCACAGCCGCCGGGACTTGCTTTTAATTGCAGCAAGTTCCGTAAATATACATAAGAGTGACCTTTTTTTTTACGCCTCAGAGGCGGATTGGAAACTTACTCTGGTTTCCTCTTCCTACACAGAGAAATCTTGTGGTTTGTCTGTGAAATCAACATGCAGATCTTCTCACGTTGACGTTAGCAGCTGGTTTGATGGAGTGAAAAACGACTGACTGGGGAAAAATATGAACTCTTTACTAAAACTATATTCTGGTGACAGCAACGGCAGAATATCTTGACGTGACTTGTCCAGTGCGAAGCCCTCCATCACAGAAAATATCCCTGTCAAGGGACTAATTTAGCCACTTCATTTAGAGATTTGCACCCCTCATTGAGTTTGACTGTAACGCAGTAATCAGGTTAGGGATGTTTGATGGTCCTAGTGTGAGATGAGCCTCCGAATAGGTTGAGTGGGATTCACATATTAAGAGGCTCTTTATTAGAGTGAATTTAGCAGCACGGTTGTTTGTGTGGCTGACGACTTAATTGTTCCACATCCTCTGGTTCCCCTGGTGGTTGCATGCTTGAGAGCTCTGCCTTCCCTCTCCCTTTGTCCCTCTCCAGCTCTCGTTTCTCCAAACACATCCACGCAAAGATGGATGCAGTTGTCCTGTCCTGTAAAGGGCAGCCAAAGTGCAAAATAAATCCAAATACACAGATCAAAGTTGAACAGAATCAATATGGACATTTAATAAAGCAATGTTTCTTCTGTGGTTATGTGTTTTCCTTTAGGGTGGATAACTCGGAGGATCCAGTCTACGAGAGTTTGGAGGAGTTCCATGTGTTTGTGCTGGCGCATGTGTTGCGCAGGCCGATTGTGGTGGTGGCTGACACGATGCTCAGAGACTCAGGAGGAGAAGGTAGACAAGCCGCATCTCGGCACGGTCTCACCCATCGCGCTGCGGGAGAAGTAAAGAGTGACGCTGCCGTGTTCTTAATTGAATTCCAGCTTTTGCTCCCATCCCGTTCGGAGGTCTCTACCTGCCGCTGGAGGTGCCTCCGAGCCGCTGCCACTGCTCCCCGCTGGTCCTGGCCTACGATCAGGCTCACTTCTCCGCACTGGTGTCCATGGAGCAGAGAGACCAGCAGAGAGAGCAAGGTGAGCAACATGTCCAGCAGCACAAAACTAATACGCAGTCTTCACAGGAAGACCAGCTCGGGTTTCATGGAAATCTTTCCTTGACCTTCCCTGTTCAAAGGCCCAAACTTCCAAGCTGCTATGATGTGCAATAACAACGCAGCAGCCTCTGCTTTTAACCTTGTGGGTAAATGTGTGTGTGTGCCTCTCCCGCTAGAGGTGAATAATGTATAACACATCTAATTACCTGTGATCCATTATTAAACCAGGCCAGTCCATGAAGCAGGGAGCGTCTAGCGGGGAGGAAAGTGGACATCATGCTGCTTCTTATTTCTACCCGCAGTGCTTTTTTTTTCTCTTTTCAAGTGCCGGCTGTTAGTTTTCTTTCTCATGCTAGTCTGTTTATGTGTCTCCCTGCCTTTTTTTTTTACAGGAGTTTGCAAAAGCGGAGCTCAGCAGAACATATTGATTGTTTTAAGTTGTGCCGAGGGAGAGCGGATTTTCCATTGTGCCGAGTGACTCTTTGTTTTTGTCTTGTTTCGATCCGTTCGGATGCCAGCGCTCCCACTCCGGATGCTTTTTCTCGAGGTCAGAGCATTCCTCACACGGAGTTCCTTTAATTGACAAACAGAGTGGATCTCCTTGACAACCAGCCTCAGCAGTCACGGCACTCGTGTGTCTGGCTGAGTGGGTGGAACTCGCTTGTCATTTGCGTAGGCACCCGGCCAAATCTGTCTACATCTATGTTTCCCACTCTCAAGTAAAGACACACTTACGCAAATGGGCTCTTTCTTCCTCCGGGTCTTCCCCCTTCCACTTCTCTTTTTTTATTCCCTGAACATGTGAGGTCTCTCTCTGTGCAGATAAACTCCACTCCTCGCTGTAGTCTAGCAGACGCACGTGATTATTGAGCTGCCACCTCTGCCTTGAAATCATCCCCTTAATGTCCCTGCAGCACATCAAAGCCAGCTTCCCCCACAGCCCCTCAGCACTTCAGTGGGTGTGGGAGTGAAATGTGGGGTTTCTCTTCTCGTCCAGCAGGTGGTGCATATGTTCACATAACCCGGCTCAGACACCACGCCGCTCCACGGCTGTGCTTTCTCCTCTGGGTACACTGTGTCCTGTGATAAGATCAGAAAGTCTGCAGTGTCTCTCTTCGGGATATTTTGGAAACACTTGTGCCTCTAACACGGTGCATGTCACAAAGCAATCGCTCATATTAATTCTCTTTCACACCTGCAAAATGCACAGAGTGTGACTTCAGGAAGAGCTTGCCGTGCTGCTTTTTGCGTCTCTGAGCAGATGCCAGACAGGCGGGCTAATCTTCCGTTGCCAGTTAGGGCAGGGTCTTCCCTTGCCCGCCCATAAATCCCCACCACATCACCGCATATGGGCAGGGTCCTGGGCTACTGGGGCCCCGACAAACCAACCCTCTCTCCTGACAGTCAGGCCACTGTGTGGTTGTCTCAGGTGGATAGTCGCTGTTAATTCCCCCCCTCCTCTCTGTTCAGCAAAGAACATCTGAGGGGCTGCTGGCCTTGTGTGTGTTCAGGTGTCAGACGCTGGGTTAGAATACTGGCTCTTTCTTCAGCCCCTCTGTGTGGAAAGATTATAGCGGGGACCCTCCACGTAACCTGACTCTAAATCTCACCGACAGATTCCGCTGCCTCTTTTATGGGCTGCTTCCGCCTACATTGATGGATGATGAAAAAAAAACAAGGTGAACGCAGCCAGAGGTTATTTCTTTGAGATCAAAACTTTCTTTTACATCTGTTTTTATGCGCTCATCCCAACAGAGCCGTCAATTAAGTTTCCTCAAAGGGCTCTCAGGTGAAGCGAGTGCCCATGGGTGTGTTTCCTCACCCAGTCCGCTGCCGTTCACCTGCTGCGTGATAATGACCGAGCTCCTCAGTGGATTGCTGCTGTCTGCCTTTCATCAGGTTGTTTGTGCTTCTGTGGTCGAACGACGTATGAGCGGAATTGACCCTCTGGAAACTCTGGAGCTATTTCAAGCTCTGGTCTCGATACCAAAACACTTCCAGGTTTTCTTTGGCGTTCCGTCGTTAAACTTCTAACACCCGTCCAAATGAAGAAAACGGTCGTCTTTTATATTGAGACCACCTACCTAAGAGGGTGGTGTAACCATGCAGCTTTGGTCAGGGGTCACATCTCTTTCATTTGAATACGGCCAGTGTTACAGTCACCGCGCTGTCAGAGTCAGTCAGTCAGTGTGGCAATCACGGCTGAAATACTGTTTGCTGTGTTCTTGTCTCGCTTCGGATGCAGTGCGCCTGTAATGGCCAGCCTGGTTCTGCTGTTAAAGTCTCTCTCAGGTTTGTTCATGTGCACGGCTGCTGTTTGCTCCCAGGAATTGGACCCTGTAAATCTGCAGCTGTGCAGACTGACCAAAGTCAGGAATGGGAATTTGTGCATATTCCAGTCGTACAAATTGTTCTTGAATCCCAATGCAGAGGAAACATTGGCTGAGTGTTCCTGCTGTGGATCGAACCTTTAATAGGTGGCTGTGTCTTCATAAGGGGGGGTGGGTGAAAGAAGGGGAAGAATCCACCCTCATTCTGTTCTCATGATACAAGTTATGATGTATTTGCGGTTCTTGTTTTGCAAACCAAAAAAAAAAAGGCAAAAAAAGAGAGAGAAAAAAAAGATGATGTTTATGTCCAGGCAAATTTGACGAATATATGCTGAGAAAAGCTTAATTTGCAACAGCTGTTTCCTGACAGGTTACACCCAGATCTCTTCTCTCTTTTTGAAACCCTCCTGAATCAAGTTGCAGACCGAGCCCAGCCTGGCAAGCTAGCTGCTACGTAGCCACATACCAGAGAGGACTATGATGTCATGCATGCATAAGCGATGGGAATTGGTCATTCAAGGACAACAAAACAAGGAGACCAACAGTGATAGTAAATACATTACAGCACACTTCGGTCCCCCCAGAGCTCAATTGGCAGTGTTGAATCCCTGAATCTGGACCGGCGCCAAGCGGGAACAACGGCGCACACAGCACTTTAGAATGGCGAGAAGGGAGGACAGCTGCATCGTGGGAGCCGGGACGCCACCTCGGAGACCTCCGCTTGCCTGCTGCATGACCTGAGTGGGAACTGAGTGGGAGCCGGTTCACTGTCTTCTGCCTGCCAGTGTGTGTGTGTGTTTGTGATTAAGACTGAATTTTCTGGGCAAGACTTTTTCTTGGAAAGGCCCCTCTTGAAGAAAACAATTTTTTCCTTTTTTCCTCTCGGTTTCAAGCGCTGCCATGCCAGCGCTCCTGTCACTGTTTGACCGCGTAGCTGTGGGTCGGCATCGTTTTGCAGAGGTGGTGTAACATGAATTGTAATTTGGACTTTTGGCTGGACAAACTTAACCTATGAGGACAGATTTATGGGCCAAACCTTATTTGTCATTGGTGCTTTTAGTGATGTTCTAACAAAGGGTGTGGCAGGACTTTATATCTTTTCGGTGTTATCACAGTAGGAACCTTAAAGGAAACACAAGAGGGGCAGAGTTTGACCTGCAGTGTCCTCCTGACTTGGGCAGAGAGAGGAGGATTGCTGCTGGGGGTTTGTGTCTCCATGAAGCCTGCAGAGCACAGCAGCCTACTGGCAATGGAAGAATTGATGAGGCCAGGACGAGGCTGAGTCTTCCATCTGGGTCTGACAGTGAAGGCTGGAAAGTCCTCGGCCTGAACAGCCTGCGTCTCTCTGCAGTCATGTGGACAACAGCCCCCACACGAGGTAGCCTGAGGAAAGCTGTCATGTGGGCCGGCGAGGCCCGGCTAGTTCTCCTTGTACTGTTGTTTTATAGCGGCACCCACGCGCTCACACAAAAAACATGTACTGTAAACGCCTGCGCTGTGTACACCGTAAGCACGTTTCCCACGAGAGGAAGCCCGGGTAGGTGTCTGTTTTATGTTGCGCGTCCACTGATTAGTGTTGAAAACCTCTTCCTGCTTGTGAGTGGCTGATCATATCGGAGGATGAATGTAAATGATTTGAGCAGCTTTTATCCCACACCGCTGAGTCTTTTGCTAAACCAAATAATGGTGTGCAGCCCTGAGCTGTTGTGGCCCTGAGGTTTAAAGTGCTGCGAATTTTGTTCAGTTTTCTATCTTAAAATGTGTTTTCGGTCTCCTTATTCTATTCTGTGAGATCTTTGGTTGTTTGTTTAGTTTTTTTTTATTGCTTTTGGAAATGAAAAAACTGTTTTTAACAAAGTAAACAAGTAAAAAGTGGTCTGGCAACATAATAACAGAACAGTACTTGTAAAATAAAACATTCACCAGATTGTCCAGTTCCTGTCATATGAATGCTCTACATTTATGACAAACTTGATTTTTATTTTGGTTTTATTTTCAAAATGCACAAGTAAACTAAGCAGGCTCATCTGTGTTATGACAAGGTATGGTGAAAAAAATAGTTTTAAATCGGAATCGAGATTCTTGTTCATCAAGATTACAATGAAATTAAATTTTTTTAAAAGGCTAAAAATCATTAGCTTGACTTTCAAAGCTGCTGCTAAGTGACAAAGACACATTAAACTTTGCCATGTTAGCTAAATTTCAATGATTTTTTTGATGAAAATGATCAGTTTCCTTTCAACTAATGAAACAATTCCTCAAAGCTGTTTCTGGCTTATAGAGAAAAGGAGTTAAACAGCATGTTTTGTTACTAAAAGAGGATTGAATGTGAATTAAGATCTTTTGAATCGAGAATCAATACAGAATCGAATCGTTACCCAAAGAATTGGAAACGAATTGAATCGTGAGTTGCTGCAAGATTCACACCCCTGTTTATAACATAAATAATCAATTTTGACTCAGGTTTCTCTGTGTGTGGAAGACTTGCACCGACCGGTTGCAGTCATTTTCCTGCCTAAGAAGTGATCGGAAGATCGAACATGCCCCCGGGATGCTTCTCTCGGTGCTGACAGGCGCTGTGGGGTTATGTTGTCATGTCTGCTTGCAGGGAAAACAGTAGCTTGCAATGTTGTTTCTGTTCGTAAAGCTGGACCAAACTCATGTTCTGATAATCTCATCTCTTACAGCTGTTATCCCTCTGACCGACTCGGAGCACAAGCTGCTGGCGCTCCATTTCGCCGTAGACCCTGGCAGAGACTGGGAGTGGGGGAGGGACGACAATGATAATACCAAGCTAGCCAAGTAAGTCCTGTATAGCATATCGCCGGGCGATGCTCATCGCCAGAGCACACAGGGGCACGGAAAGTGAGGGAGTGAAACGTGCAGGCCGAGGCAGCTCTGTCAGTCCACCCACAAGGCTCTGTGTGGGGGATTTAACTCTGATTATGAGATCTGGGCTCAGGTCACTTCAAAGAGCGAGTAGTGAGAGAAAAAATGGTGAGTCACGTCAGTTATCCATCGCCTTTCCCGGGAATGGCCTCTCTAAAGCAGCAACACCCTCTCTGAGTTTCACAGAGTTTATGTAAGGGGTTCTGTTTCACATTCCTTCCAGTCAGGGGTTTAACTTATCCTTAAACAAGCTGCAGTATGAACAATGCGGACACATATAGAAAAGATGCTCAAATCACCTCCTTATACCTCCTCTGTGTTACTGCAATGCAGCCATTGTTTATCTGCTTCTCAACGTGTGACTAGTAGGTGTTTCCTTTCACTTTGGTGACCTCTGAACCATGATACCTGCTTAGAAAATGCCGATTTTACTTGTTTCTGAAAAGCCTAATTTGTGTAATTTGTCGTACAACTTCCGGCTGATTGATGGATACGTGTTCTTCCGCAGCCTTATCTTGTCTCTGGAGGCCAAACTCAACCTGCTGCACAACTACATGAATGTAACATGGATCCGAATCCCGTCTGAAACAAGGGTAAGTGTTTCTCTCACATGTGTGTTGTGTTTGTCACGGTCAATTTGGCTTTGGAGAGACTCCCTCATTCCAGATGTTCCTGAAACCCCGGAGTCCAATCAATCAGTTTTATCTGCTGTCAGAAAGCTATAATCACTGGTATTTATGTGCGTACTGGTTATGTGTCATCAAAAATGGGCAATTAGGTTTTTTTCTGGGGTGTGGGTTGATATCTCTCCACTTCTTAACCAACTTCTGTGAACTTCAATCCGTATTTTCTTTGTTTTTCTGTGTCTGACTTTATGCAGGCTCCCTTGGCTCAGCCAGAGTCTCCCACAGCCTCTGCAGGTGAGGATGTCCAGTCTCTCGCCGAGTCCATGGACTCCGACCGCGAGTCTGTCGGCAGCAATTCCAACGTCAACACGGGCAAGCCCGGCAAGGAGAAGGACAAAGACAAGCAGCGAAAAGACAAGGACAAGAGCCGGGCCGATTCGGTGGCCAACAAACTAGGAAGCTTCAGCAAAACACTGGGTATCAAGCTAAAGAAGAACATGGGAGGGCTGGGTGGGCTTGTGCATGGGAAAATGAACAAATCAAACTCTGGCTCAGGTCGTAACGGGGAGAACGGAGGGGAAAAGGCAAAAAAGAAAGAGTCTAAGGCAACCAAGGGGAGCAAGGAGGAGTCGGGCCAGTCTACGAGCTCCACTTCCTCTGAGAAAGCCACCAGTCCTTCCCCCACAGACAGGGATAGACCCTCCAGCTCGTCTCCAACCGAGCGTCAGGACAGTTCAGGGAGAAGCTCGGGGGACAAGACCTTGGAAAACTGGAAATACAGCACAGATGTCAAGCTCAGTCTCAACATCCTGCGCGCCGCCATGCAGGGAGAGCGCAAGTTCATTTTCGCGGGGCTTCTGCTCACCAGCCACCGGCACCAGTTCCACGAAGAGATGATCAGCTACTACCTGACCAACGCCCAGGAGCGCTTCAGCCAGGAGCAGGAGCAGAAGAGGAAGGAGGCGGAAAAGAAGCCCCCCGCCGCTAATGAGGCGGCCGCGAAGAACCCCGAGCATGAGAGCGTCTTCCAGAGGGAACGATCGGACAGCTCGCCTCCAGACAGCTGCTCTCCCGTCCTGCCCCACCACACCTACAACAACCCACAGCCTCTGCTCGGGCTGAAGATGCAGGGCAGAAACAGTCCTACTCCCGCAGCCCCTATGGTTTCCGTCCCGATCGCTCCTCTCACCCCGCCGATCGCCCTGCACCGCGTCTCTCACCCAGCCCCGGCCCCGGCCCCGGCCCCTTACTCCTCCCCGAGCATCGGTGCTAAACGAACTGGGCCCGTTCCCGTGTCTGCCCACTACAGCCATACACCGCCCATCCAAAGGCACAGCGTGATTCACTTACAAGATGTCAACATGCAATCCTCCATCTTCCAAAGCGAACCCTACAAACCCGGGGTGGGGACCCTAAAGTCGTGCGCCACCTACCCTCAGCAGAACCGCACGCTCTCCTCCCAGAGTTACAGCCCCGCTCGCTTGTCGGGGGTGCGCACTGTTAACACCATGGAGACGCTGGCGTACAACATGCCCGGCGAACACAAGTCCCACACTTACACCAACGGATTCAACGCGGGAGACATTCAGGACTGCCTGGAGTTTGCTGATGAGGACAACTCGTCTCACACCTGGCTCAACCAAGACAAAACCAAAGGGCGGAGCTCTGGAAGCCCTTTGTACTGCTTTCAGCAGCGCCGCTGCAAGAAGGAGAACTGCTCCTTCTACGGGAGGCCGGAGACAGAAAACTACTGTTCGTACTGCTACAGAGAGGAGCTCAAACGCAGGGAGAGGGAGAGCAAAATGCAGAGGCCTGTATAGCCATCACCGCTACTTCAGCCACGACACGGCCATAGGAGACCTGAGGGGGAAACACCATCTGCGCTCTGCTTTTCCAATTAAACGAAGGCGAACATTTCCCCAGTTTTTTTTTTTTGGTTTCTTTTACTTTTTTTTTTTTTTTTTAATGAATGCTTGCGTGTTCCCACCTCCCTTCCCTTAGTAAAGATTACTTTATGACGGGGGAAGTAGAACTATAAACAGGGAGCAGCTTTGGCCAGATCTTTTCTTTTAATTCTGTCTTATTGAATTTAGTCTTTTACTTGTTTTAGAGTAAAAGTCATCTCTGTGATGTAATTTTCTGTATGTGAAGGAAAGTTCTTTATTTTTTTTAAAGTACAAAAGATTTGCATCTCATCAGGAAGGAACATTTTAGCTCTTTTAATCAGTTTGAATGCAATACCTCTGCCTGGTTCTTCGAAATCTCTGTGGAAAAATTTGTAGTTGTTTTGCAATCAAAAAGAAGTTGAACGGGGTATTGACATTAGACTTTAAAGCAATAAATTGGTGATTTTTTGCTACACCCTCTCCCGATTTTGTCTATGCACCGATAATGTAGTTACTGTAGGTTAACTATGTCTTGTAAACTGTAAAAGAATGTCATAGTGTGCTTTTGTAAACAAATTTGAACTACAGGAATTCAAATGTATGCATTAGATTGTAATGTTGGATTAGGGTGAAGGGTAAAAACTGTCATTTGTTCAGCGTACCTCTGTTCTTGCCATGTTGGGGAGGGGTTTGCTGTGTCGAAATTGGACTCGGATTATTGTGCAAGATTTCCTTTCACCTTTTCGTCCCCACTAGCACTGCCAAGCTGGCTTCTTTAGGAGAACAAATTACAGTCCAAATACTCCCAAACATTTCTGTGCCAAACACCAAACAACGTGCGTAAGTTGAATAGCTCCTCAAATATGCAGTGTTTGTTTATGGTGTGTTTCTCTGAGTTGCCTGTCAGCTACTCCACTCGGTGAGATGTGTTAGATGAGATGAACTGTGAGTTGTGAAGGCAGGCTGATGTGTAATTGTCTGAAGTGTTATTGCGTGTCACCCCCTTCCCTTCCTTCCTCCACACACACACACACACACACACACACAAACACACATACACACGCATCACAACGTGCAATCATGCTAATAGCACTAAGTGGTGACCTGCAGTATAAACGTGTCACCGGTCCAGTGTGAGATTGTTCTTCTTCCATATCTAGAGGCCGTTAAAAGAAGCACCTGCTGCTATGAGCACCTCAAGCCTTTGTGATCATCAGTGCTTTAACCAATCAGTGGGATTTAAAAAAAAAAAAAACCCAGGCCTCCAAGTGCTTTCTGCTCATTTAACATGACTACTGTAAAAGACGCGGTGTTTGTGTTGCTGTCCGTTTCTGGTGATGCTTGGATAATGTACCATGCTGTCCTTAACGAAGTGTGTCCTGGCCAAGGATGTTCACTGCTCCCTCAGTTTGCTTCTGTCTCTCTCCTGTACACACTGCAGTGTTGCTCCTCTTTGTTTCTATGTGACTAGTTCATGGACTCTCACCATGTTAGGACTGTAAGATATGATTTTGTATTCCTTTAAGAGTTTTACACTACTTTAAATTATTAATTTGCACATTAGGTACAGATGTAAATATGAAAAAAAAATAGTTTATTGTTACAAATATGGTGTGTCTGTGTTTTTTCCTTTTGCAGCAAAGAGTGATCAGGAGAGAATTTCTTATTTGAAAAAAAAATCATGCTTTAATATTTCTGATGAGTGTTTAAAAGTTGAAAGCACTTTACAAACGTATCAAATACTCAAATACAGTTGTGACCGATGATTTCCATTTAAACTGTTGCAGCTCAGTCAGTGCTTGAAGTTACCCATCAGCCTTTAACGGGCTGAGCAGCAGATTAGTGCTCCATTTCCATAATACTGCGAGACTTGCATGAGACAGATTAAAGGAGCGCACTGTTAACGTAAAGGTCAGTCGACTCAAAATGGAGAGTCGCAATCAGCTTGTGAAAACAGTCATAAAGCGGTGGATTTTTATCAAGTCAATGAAAAAACATGTTTTACACGGATATTAGCTTATTGTCAGCAGAATGTTGGTTTAATTCAGCATTTTAAGAAAAG
>JBAJHY010000009.1:15736741-15749334 GCA_037177095.1 Craterocephalus marjoriae | reverse complement strand
CTCACACATACACACATTTCTACATGCACACTTACATATATTGTCCACATTTCACAACCCTCCCTGTGGGGATACACGCAACTGCACGCAACTATTTAATGCAGTACACATCTACGCCAGTGTAATGTCAATGCAGATTAACATCGCAGTGAGGGAACAGATACATGTTTGTTTTAGAAACAGGGGTACTGATTGTTTTCTCAAAACACAGCAATCACTGTATATTACATATGGACCCCCCCCCACCAGAGCATAAGAGATAACAGAACTAAAGTTTCATGTATGAATGACCACGTGACTGTACATCTACCTTCCTTGAATGTGAAAGTCAACAAAGAAGCTTAAGAGTGCAAATTGTGTTGAGTGTAAGGCTGCGATATATGTACTGTATGTCTCTCTTCACCGTGTCCATTCTTTCAAGCTAACAAGGCCATCCCTGAGCAGGGCGTAAAATCCAACGGGAGTTGAATTTTAGAGTAAAGTGATGAGCATATTGTGCAGTCAATGTGAGTACTCTTAAGTACTGTGGTTTACAGAAATAGCAACTGTCTTCAATCCTGAGGTGTGTGTGTGTACCCCTTCTCCTAACCCGTAAGAAAAAGAAAGAAAGAAAAAGAAAAATTTAATAAAAACCAACAAAAATAACTTTTTTGATAAGACTCATCAGGGTGTCTGTTCTTTTTTTTCCCCACTGTGAAAGTACACTGAACAACTAGCCATCAGAAGCTAAAAGAAAAAAAATATACAGACATGTGGTACAGAATGTAGAGATCGCCATCTGGGAAAGGCATTATCTTCTTTTCGGATCACACAAGTAATTACACTACAATAAGCAGTTATGTACAGTATGGTACACCACAGCAAGCGCAGAAATAGCAATGGGTGGGAGGGGGAGGGGGGGAGGCGGCGGTTGGAGACAACTGTGCAACAAAGGTTTTTGTGATGAAAACAGGGGCCTCACAGTCTGGAGGCAGAAAAGTGCGACCAGGTTTTCAATTTAAGGCGAGTTGGCGGGGCTGAGGGTGGGGCTGAGGGTGGGGCTGGAGGCGTCTGAGCGGCTGTAGTCGCTGAGGGAGCCGGGACGTGTGGCGTTGCTACCGTGGGGCCTCTTTAGCATGCCCGGCTGAAAATCTGAGTGGCGCCGGGCGTGCTTCGTCAGGTGGTCGCTGCGCATGAAGCGCTTGTAGCAAAGAGGGCAGCCGAATTTCTTTTCCCCGGTGTGGGTGCGGTAGTGGCGGGCCAACTCGTCGGAGCGGGCGAACTTCTTACTGCAGTCAGGCCAGGTGCATGGGAATGGCCGCTCTCCTGAAATAAATGAACATATAAATAACAAAGGTATGAG
Source organism: Craterocephalus marjoriae (assembly GCA_037177095.1). Classification (NCBI taxonomy): domain Eukaryota; kingdom Metazoa; phylum Chordata; class Actinopteri; order Atheriniformes; family Atherinidae; genus Craterocephalus; species Craterocephalus marjoriae. Next base: position 15,747,992 of record JBAJHY010000009.1, on the reverse strand, counting down.
AGATGTGCGGTCACATAGGAACGAACATGTTGCTAGAAATATCACCACCAGGACATAGATGTTCACAGGCAGGCCTAATGGCCTGGCTGTAAATTACAGGTTTAACCCCGATACAAAATTGTATCGACTCCATGGATAATGACTTAGTGTTTATCAAGATCACAAATTCCAACACAAAATAGACATAAGATAATATACAAAAGAATTTCAGAACTTTGTTATAATAACGAAGTTTGCAGTTTGACTTAATAATCACAGAAGACATATTTGGATATTTGCATCAGCCTAATAAGACATTTTGCATGTTAGAACAAACCAAAACGTAAAAATGCCACATGGTCTATCTCATGGTTTCTTTGACAGATGATTTGATCAATATTTTTTATCAGGATTTATTGAACATTGACTCCATGTTTAACTGCAGATCAATGCTACACCCCAGCCAGACATATATAGCTCTTGCGCGTGATAACAGGTGATAATGTGCATCTAATGGGTGGATAACATCCTAAGTGGGTCAGTTGCCATAGATTTCAGTGTTATATGATGAAAAGTAGGTATGATGTCTGAGTTAAAATCTTTGGACTATAATATATCTTAACTCATTCCAATGTCAAGTTTCCATAAGCTCATTATAAATCCCCCTTAAGGCAGTCATTAAACCACCAGAAATCAACAGATGTGCCATTCAGCATTTATATGGCACATTTACAACTTTCCTTCAATTTCATGAAGTAATCACTTAATGATTTAACATGATTCATGTAACATTAATAACATTACTAATACATGCTCATTTAAATAGGTTCATTTCATACAAATTTCTACATATCTATCAAACATTCACACTGCTCTCCAAGCTGTAATAGCACACACTCAACTGGAAAACCATGTTAGCAAACACCTTATAACGCGTTATATAAACCTTGCTCCCATTTGTCAGCTCTGACACGTCAACTGTATCCTGCAAGCTAAACAGATTGATTCCTTAGGTTTGTTAGATATTAAATTCCACTGTGCTTGACAATATTGTTGGTACATATTAAATCTGTGGGAAAAAACACATACTGCTGACTGCTCGATTCACATTAACCAAGCTTAGATGAAACACCATATGGCCATGCTAACAAGGTTAAAAAAGTGCCATTTATTAGAGGGTTTCTTTAATAATGCGGTGAAATAAATGACAGTCAGTGGTTGTCTGAAAAAGCAAAATAAAATACTAAATACTCAAGTTATTCTTGGCAGGAATGTAAACTGAATGTGATTTGTGTTAAATGGACCAAAACATTTTATAGGCACCTAAAATACCTTCACCTTCTGTATGACTACATAGGTAGAATAAGCCGTCTCAAAAAGAACTGATAGCATCAGCAAGAGAGTAATTAGCAATGTCTGCACTCTGATAATAACACTGGTGCTCAAAATGTAAAAAAACTGCTCATCAAGCAGAGACTTGTACTCATAATGAAGAACAATCTCAAAGTTCTTCCTAAAGTATGTTTCATAAATCAGTTAGAGGAAGGAAATTAAAAACCACCAAGACAAACATAATAATATGAGACACGCGACTAATAGACTGGAACAGGAGGACTTTTGATAAACCACCCAAAAAATCGACATGGCACAAGCACAGGAGTAGCAGACAGAGTTTAATTATCAAGTGTGCTAATCACACTCACAATTATTACCCAGCCCTTTTTTCCAACATGCAACTATATATGACTCAGCACATGGGAAATGACATCCTCTCCCCCTCCATCAGGCAATAAAAATGAGCTTTGAGAAATCTTCTCAAAACCAGATGGTAGTATACATATATATATAGGCCTATATATATGGGCTATATATCTTTTGTTTTCCTCCCATGCTGCTTTGATGATAGTGTTCATTGAACCAACATGCAGCTGGACTTTCTGCCCAACATCTCTAATTCCTTAGTCTGTTTAGCTCAGGTTTATTGCACCTCTGAATCACAAAAACAACAATGAGCAAAGCCTTTCAGAACTATAACAAAGGGCAGAACGTGATCTTTAAACATTCAGGTTTTATCCTTTGAATAAGCATAATCAATCATGTGCGTGCCCACGCAATTTGCAGCATGAAAGGAAAAAGATGGTGAGATGCATGAATGTTTATAGATGGCACATAAAGAAAGGGGATGACAAATGCTTCTCTTTGTTCTACGGTTTTCCTCTGGGCCACAATGGAAACAGTGCTGTTCAGCATCAAATACTCATATGCTACCTGATGCCAAAGAGTCTCAAAAACAAGAACTTAGTGCACCACTAGTCTCGGTCCCTCCCCCATATACTGCATGGTTACAAAACATGCAGACAGACAGAGCAAGTCTAGACAGTACGGCTTGTGTTCCTGCCTGACGCCTCACCTCAGCTCCAGACAAACTCAGTCAGCCCTGCCCACTATAGTTCCTGTGAGTTCAAACAGGGCTTCATGCGTGTAAACTTTTGTAACCGACATATGTTCATTTGCATATCCACACTGCTTTGTGTCCTTTCGTCCAAGCTATCTAAACTGTTTTCACTCTTCAGGTACAGATATCTTACACGTTAAGACACACCTCTACTCTGTTGGAAGTTGCCTGTAAAACGTGATGATTTTGACTGTTTAAATGTGGGTTTAGCAGAGCTCAACTTTGATGTCAGAAATGAACCACTGAGATGGTTTAAATACAACCTTCTGTTGTCACAAACTCTGTCACATTTATATATACTGTAGCTACAATTAAATCTCAAAAAAAGAATTGATCCAGTCCTAATTGATTTTGTGAAATCAATTCAAATCATCATCATCATTATTATTATTATTATTATTATTATTATTATTATTATTTATTATTCAATTGTCATTATTATTATTGTCACTAACAGATGCCTACTTTTTGAACAATTTAGGAAAAAAAGCATCAGAAATAAAAAGAATAAAAACTGAACATGTGAAACTGAACTTTCTATGGGTTCTATCTGATATTATTTTCTTTCTTTATTCAGTTTGAAAAGATCTGTGACAGCTTTCATGGTCTCTTATGAAACACCCGTGATTAACCTGCAAAATATTTGGCTTAAAGGTAAAAATAAAGGCTTGGCCAACTTTCATTAAACAGTATCAATATCACAGGTGTATAACTGCTGATGTGGGTGTTTTAACTAATATTGTGTGTTCAAGAATAAAAGAAAAACTACTCTTAAAATGTGATCAGTAATTTGATGAAAGCATGAGGTAGAACATGCTTATTCTCTATGGTTACTCATTAACAGCCATTTGACAGGCTGATAGAATTCAAAGCAGGCGCTGCTTTGGAAAGGTTCAGCAAAATGAAGAACACTTTAAGGCGCCACACCTCCTCTGAGACACAGCAAAGAACTGAACACACATACCGACACAACACACACGCTGCCACAAACAAAGACAAATATAGCTGAGAAAAACTACACCTTGACGCTCCAGGCAGGAAATCAAACTGTCAAACGTCCACAGTAGCCAGTGAGGCTAAGGTTTCACTAAAGAAAGCAGGACGCATGACTTACCTCCCAAAGTGGCTGGTGGGGAAAACAAAATTCCACAACCACAACCAGACTCTTTTTATGGAACATTTTTGTTACAGCTGGTTGCCTGTTGTCACCCAGAGAGAAAAAGACTGCTGGGTGGATTAAACAGGACTATTTCACGGGTCAGATTCACAAACTGATGAGATTTCTTAGAGATTCTCAGTGATGCTGTCTATCATTTATTCTATTGCTTATTCTGATAGAGTGCTTCTTCCACTATCTAGTCCGTCATACAACAGTGTCCTTGTCACAAGTAAGAAAGGGATGCACTGCTGTAACATCCAGATGTTAATTTATAAGGACAGCCTCAGTTGTCAAGTTATGAAGCTAAAATGTTGTAAAATGAATTGATACAGCACCACAAAGGCCAAACAAGAGAACAACAAAACCGAATTAAATACAAACAGTACATACTAAGCAACAGTGACCAAGCCTTCTCTCATTCTCTCAAGTCTTGGTTTTTTAGGAGAAAAAACTAATTGGCATTACAACAAACACGCAAGAGAAGCTGGTTACAGATTTCCTCCAGATGTTTTTTGCTCTTCACAGGTTTTTATGCTATTATTTATCCAACATCATCTCAGAAACAACTCCAACTGTTTTTGTGCATGGTGGCATCAAAAACATCTTCTTGGCTTTATTCCAGTCCGAGAAAATCTTTTCCCCTCTTTTCAAACAGCCATAACTTTCTGCTCACTTGTTCATCTTTTGCTGCTCTCAACTGCCATCAATTTAAGCTTTCTGATTGGTTAATAAATAAGGTTTAATAACAATTTTCAATTCAAAATAGAGGCCTCTTAGCAACACAGTAGAGACAAATGAGACATATAACCATGTTATCATGAATCGCTCAGTGTGGATAATCCAGATTCTTCAGTTGGATTGTAAACCTCCTGACAGGATATAAATGTCTGGAAAATCTCTGTATATAGATTACCTAAAGAGCAAGCTAAAATTTATCCGAATCACACATACATTTCAGACTGTAGAAAAGTAGCCCAGGGGTTGAGTTTTTCTGTTTTTCTCTTCTCTTTAGTGACACCTTGCATTCATGATAAAAAAAAGGCAAATTCATGGCTAATTAAATATCAATAGAAACTCTACAACTTATCTCCTGTCGTAATATAAGTAATTATCCAAAATTAATGCGAGTCCTAAACCGTTATTTAGGTTTTAAAAAGCGAAATATTTGTAGAAAGCAGCAGGATGAAGAAGCTGCTCAGTAATGCTGCATCATTAGCCGGAGCTGTCAACAGCAGCAACAGTAATGGTGGGCGTGTCGCCACATGTTACAGAGGGCTGGGAACTTTCTGGATCTTTCCCTCTCTTTTCAGGCAGCTCAATCGATGGAAATGTCCAGTAAGGTTACTTGCGTTAGAAACTTCTGAAAACCGATATTAGCAAAAGAATGAAAGATGGAGTCCGGATATAATCTCCTAACGAGGGTCTGAGTTTTAATAAGCGGACGTTAACGTGTTGATTACAACCGTAAAGCCACGAAGAGACACTGGTAAACGCAAAGTTGGGACGTGAGGTGATTAAATGAGCTTAATGGTAATAGCCTTGATAAAGTTTAGCAGAAACGTTAAAGAGAGAAGCAGTCTTCGGCTTGGACATTTCCGGGCGGTTACCGTTAGTCTATCTCATATCAAAGTTCATGTACGCCTCTCGCGCTACAAACAATTACTGATAACCTTTGGAAACCCGTTTACCTACCGCTTTACACCTCCGTCTAACTCAAAATCTGCCGTGCTGTCGTTTAGCTGAATTTAATACAGTCGGCTGGCTGCCTTTGCAACCCTGGTGATGATGGTGAGTCTCGAGTGCCGTCGTTTGCTAGTCGCTCCCTCGCGCGTGTCAGTTTGAGCGGCCGCGCCTCCTAAAAAAACCTTGCCATCCATCCAGAAACCTCTAGAATAGTGGAGTACCGAGGCTGGCCAATCATCTGCCAGCAAGTTTTTTCTTCCTCCACAGGCGGTCCAATTAAAACAATAATTAATCTTATTTCCGCGAAGGAAGTTTGTTTTTAAGAAAGATCCAGAATGATCTAGTAGTAGAAATTAATGATGTTTTACTCCAACTGTTTCCAACAGGTGGAGCCTCGGAAAAACAGTCACTGCCAGAAGTTGGCCCTAGTTCCTGTATTTAACTTCGTTTTTTTTCTTTTTTCTTTTGCAGCAGTGGAAAAATGACATCCAGGAAGAAAGTGCTCTTGAAAGTTATCATCCTGGGTGATTCTGGGTGAGTCACAATATTGCAGCGTTTTCTTCCACATGTTAAAGCTGGTAGTGGGGGAGGACAAATTTTATTCTAAAAATAGTTTGAGAGGGAAAAAACCCCACCAACCCTTTTTTTTCATTTCTTGTTTTTTTTTGTTTTTTGTTTTTTTTTAAAGGTAGAGCATTTCTTTTCTGCTTGTTTGATTTGTTACTTCCCTGTTTGTGTCGTTTCATAAGCTGTCTCCAGGCAGATTAAAGTCTGTTCGTGACACTGCGAATATGGTCTAACTCACTCCTGCTCTCTATGGTTAAAATGCTGTTGTAAACTGGCACTATAATCACTCATAATTATTACATTTCTTGTCACTTTATATGTGTAAATATACATATAGTGCACCACTCAACAAGTATAATCTGATTGAGTCATAAACACTTTAGTTTCTGACCATGAATCAATTTATTATAGCCATTGCCTCTATTTCCACTGTGTGAGCAAGTTTTTAGCCTTATTTATTTAACGCTTTTTTACATTTTATTTTTGTTTTAGTATTTCAAGAGATTATTTTAGATTTGTGTGAGACTTAGATAAAAACAGTTGTTAGCATGCAGGTAAGCAACAAGAATTACATCATTTCATTGTCACTTTATGTATCGTTTCTCCTGAATTAACACTGAGTTGCTACCTTTGAGAACTGGTTTGGACAGTTTAGATTGCTCTGTCATGTATTTTTGTTGCATCTATACCTGACTTAGCTGTTTGCTTGGAAGGGGTATTATCTTTAATTTTGTCCTTACTGTATTCAGTTCGGTCAACTCAAAGTGAATTATTGAATGTTTCTTACAGCTCTGTATATTTCTGATATCCTGCTTTTTGTTTTCTTCTCAGTGTTGGAAAAACTTCCCTTATGAACCAGTATGTGAACAAAAAGTTTAGTAACCAGTACAAAGCTACAATAGGAGCAGACTTCCTGACCAAGGAGGTCATGGTGGACGACCGGCTTGTTACGATGCAGGTATAATTACAATTAGAAGACTTTGATCTTTCTTTTTGAGCAGTTTAGTATTAAATGTTTGTGACGTCTTTGTTCTGTGTTATCTTTTAATCTGTGTTTTCTCTACATCCAGGTGATGCTCAGCTCTGTTTGCAAGAAATGAGGAAGAAGCCACTTTCCCTCTCTTTATTTAATCTCCCTTTTTTTCTTTCATTCCTGGGGAAAAACATCCCTTCTTTCCTAATGAAAGCTACGTACCACAAACTTAGAGTGCAGGTGTGGACTGAACCATTTTACACCTTTTTAAAGTGAAAAGGGAGATTCAGAGAACATCAGTTATTAGTACTAAATTCACGGCACAGATTTAAGCTTGTATTTTCATGAAACTCCCTTATTTGACTTTGCAGATTAGCTCACAAAGACCGACCATGTTCAGTCCCTGTTACAGTTATGTCACCTGATCCCGCTGCTGGTGGATAACCCCTGAGGCTATACCAGGACACAGACCTTATGCTACGGGATAAGAAGTCTGAATACGTCTATGCAGCACTTATATATTTTTTCTTTTAAAGGTGCAGTGTGTTACTAAATTAAAGGCCATTGACAGAAAAATTTATATATAATTAAAACTATTTCTATTGGTGTCTTATCTTTTTATTTTCTTAGAATGAGCCATTTATATCTACTTGCTGTGGGTCTACAGATATAGCTGCAGCATATTTTCTGCCACCATTTTTACTACGGTGTCTCTGAATGGACAAACCACTGTATGAGTACACACACACACACACACACACGGGGTCTTACAGTAGTTGATCTGCTGTGTAAACTTCATGGCAGCTCTGAGAGCCGTGCAGACAATTCTCCAGAGTCTGGACCAGGAAAACACACACCTCGCCAGACTGGAACACACAAAACACAACTTTCACCCAACAGAAAACGTCCCAACACGTTTGTGTTTACTCGCAGGAAATTATCACACGTTTTAGTGTTTGACATTGTCTGAACATGTCACCTTCCAGAAGACTCTACGAAGCATGGTGTTGCGGTGAGCGGCCGTTCTCAGCTCCTGCAGCAGCAGGTACAAGCTCTCCACACTGATCCCGTCCTGCAGGAGCTCCGAGCTCAGCTGGCCGAACAGATAGGCTGTTCGCTCCATGCTGCATGAACACAGTTAGACCAGTAAGAATCATTTCTAACTGGTGGAATCTGCAATCAGATGCTTAGGCAGCCTGAAAACTTTATCAGCACTTCTTCTAGAGCAGAGGTGTCAGACTCATTTAGTTCAGGGGCCACGTACTCCAGAATTCGATCTGAAGTGAGACCAACCAGTAAATTTACAACATAATAAACATGAAATATTGAAAATGTCACATTTTTTCCTTTGATTTAGTGTAAAGAAGTACAAATCACCTTGATTAATGATCTAAACCTTCACAAAACACTTTTAACAACCTGAATTTTATTTTTAAAAAATGCAATTTCCACAATATTTTGCCTCCGTTACACATTTTCATTTTAATTCATTTAAATAGTTTTTGTTTGTGTTTAATATATTTTGTATACATTAATAAAATAATAAATTGTGTTAATCTTTAAACAAATATATATTACATATATTTGTATTTATACTATTTACTTGAGATTAAATTTTCTTTTAAATTCATTTATTTACATATTTACTTTATTTTATACATTTTCTTATATTTATATATTGTGATCTAATATGTGAGGTGTGCATCCAAAACAATCAATAATCATTTAATTACAGGTATCTAGAACAAAAAAAATTCCAGTATTTCACATTTTGATTACAGTAACTTCAGTAAATTCATCCTGCGGGCCAGATTGGACCCTTTGGTGGGCCAGTTTAGGCCCCCGGGCCGCATGTTTGACACCACTGCTCTAGAGGTAGAGATTTAAAAGAATCAGGGCTGTAAATGTTGTTATGAAGAAAAAAGGGGAGCTTTGTTACCTGAGTCCTTTAGAAGGTGAGTCAGAAGTTGTGTATCTCTTTCTGTAGACTGGATCTAACGCCAGAGTGGATCTCTAACACAGACATGTTCGTTTAAGCATCAGGTGTCCAACACAACCATTCTGCAGCTGTGTCTGCATGTTAACTCACGATGATGAAGCTGTTCCACGCGCTCTGCAGGTGGAGGTAAAGTCTGGACGTCTCAGAGACAGCGTACAGATGCAGCTCCGCCTCCTTCTCCTTCAAACCGTTGGCATCGTCTCGCCTCAGCAGAGCCGACATAACCGAGCCAAAACTTAGTGTCACCTGGATCGTCACGTAAACATGACAGACAATTTTAACCAAACTAAAACGTTACTTTTCTTAAAATCTGATGTGTCAGAGATCAGCGAGGTGGGCTTTTTCGGGTCAAAAACCACTGATTGTTGAGCGGCTGAAATCTTGAATTCAGAAAAAAAACATTCACATTTCTCTGAACACTAGAAAAATCAGTTTAATCGTTTCCCAAACCTTTAAAAATCTCATGTCAAATCGAAAAAAAATCTTTTCTTTTTTATTGTATTAGATTGAATACAGTGAAGTTTACTGGGGAGGGGAAATGAAAATAACTGATGTTTAGACTGAAAGGAAATACATATTTTTGCATTTCAGAAGAACTTCTCTACTTTCCTAAGAGGGGTTTTATACTGAAAACTGCAAACAATGCTATAAAAGCTCATTGTGGTCTCTGCTGACATCCTCAAACATGTTGTGAAGCAAATCTCACAAAACATGTTTATGCTTCATGATTTACAAACAAAAAAGCAACAAAGAAAATCTGAGCTGCTTAAAACCGCAGATCTAGTTATGAGCATGGAAAATGTGTGCTTCAGCTGCTCAGAGCGACTCGTGTTACAGCACATCCATACCTGACCACCCTTGGCTGTCTTCACACTTTCCTCCGATAGCGAAGAAGAGGAGCTGGATGAAGAGGAGGGGGAGTAAAAGGCCAGAGTGTCCGGGACCCTCGGGAGGCCCAGCGTATCTGTGTTGGGGCAGGAAGCAGAGCGGGCGGACTTCAGCGCCGGCTGGAACTGACTGGGAGAAAGAAAAGAAAGGAAGGTTTGATCAAAATGTTGCTGCTGATTCATTTAGGTCTGTGAACACATCACTAGCAGCAGCTGGTGAGTTTAATGACCTCCCAGCGGCGAGGCAGATAAGCATGAGACAGCGTTTACATCGCACACATCAGTTTTGTTGCTGTAACCAGGCAACTTTTCAGAGTTTGGCGACAGTAAATCTGTTTACATTTCCTTCTTCAGTCTCTTGACAGTCAACACTGTTTCCTGACTGATGCTCCGAGGGATTACAGGAGCCGTGAAATCCCGGGAGATGTCGGCGAGTGAGCAGGCAGGAAGCGGGGCGGTAAAAACAGTTTATACGCTTGTGGCTGGAAGTCCTTTTCACACAATGTTCTGTTTATTTTATCACCCAAATATTTAAGAAAAGAAAGTCCACAGAGCATGTGGGGATGAGAAATATTTCTGATATCTGAGGCGTGCAGCATCTGAAGGTCCTGCCACTACATTTCAACCAGGCGGATTCTGGACTTTGACGTGTCCACATGTATTTTTGTGTGAGCTGCAACAGGACGTGTGCAGTTCACGGTCTGCAGGACAAGCCCAGATCATCAGCTATCCACCGCCATGCTTGACAGTCACTTTGAGGTGTTTTCACTGCAAAAACTCCAAATCTTACCAAGAACATATTTAGAATTTCTAGTCAAATATCTCATCATGCTTCATATAAGATACAATCATCTGAAGAGTCACATTTCAAAGAGATACAGGAACTTGTTTTAAGACAGTAAGGGGGAAATACGACTTTTGAGCACCACAAAGTTGGAGTGAGACACAAAACTTCACAATAAAAGAAAATATAGCTAAGAACAAGTTTTTCCAGCTTATTTTAAGATCTTGTAAGGCCAACAATGTTTTCAGAGAATTTCACTTGTTCTACTGGTAGATATTTTTGCTTATTTCAAGAATAAAATACCTTGTTTTAATTTTTTTAAACTTATTTTTGGAGTGGCCATTTTCCCAGTGTTCTTCCAGATGTCTTGTGGTTTGTTCAGGTGCAGCTTTTCAAACAGAGAAGAGTCATTCTCCTGCAACATTTCCAAACAAACAACATTTCCTAATTACTGGGGTGATGAGCCTTAACATTATCTTAAAGGACCTGCTACGGTTTCTCTGATTTTTGCTGATGTCCAAGTTGTGTCCACCGCTGGAAGATCCTAGTTTTAAATATTTTCCACTTGTGAATAAACATCTGGAAAATGATAAACTCCAAACAGTTTGGAGATGATCACTTTTCTCAGATTAATAGACAACAGCTGCATCGCAGTGGTCATTGCTGATGTCTTTCCTCCTTGGCATTGTGTGAACACAGAGCTGAACTTAAGCTTTTATGGAGGCTTTCATGCTGATGATCAGTGAATCAGGCTCACGGTGTAAT
>JBAJHY010000009.1:14966273-14977290 GCA_037177095.1 Craterocephalus marjoriae | reverse complement strand
GACAGGCTATGGAACAGATGGTGACAGGTGTTTATAAATATACAGTAAGCGAGAGGACCACTTTGCTCTGTAAATATAGCTGTCTGGGCCTACTAAATCTAATAAAAATAATAAAATAGCTACTCAGCGATGGCTGTAACTGTTTAAGGGTAAAATCTAAATCTTAGAAGTAGTTAATTAGGAAGCTGCCGGCTGCCTCTCAATAATCTAGCAGCACTGACAGACGTCCTCCTGCTGATGGCACTTCCACCATCTATCTCTTTGGTGAGCAAACAATTGGCGCCACAGTCTTGTCATTGGCTAAATGGAGGTGGTTTTTCAGTCCAAATAACTTTATACTGGCAAGCTTGTTACTATTACACCGTTTATCTGGACTGACTCTTTGCTTTACAAATCATGGTCAAATGTGTCTAGATTGTGTCATCCTCTCTTTAAAATACGGCTCAGCTTCCATGCCACCCTCTTCTTAACGTCAGATCCCTTATTAATAATACTTTTATTATTGATTATTTTATAGTTTCTCAGCAACTAAATGGCTTCCGTCTTACGTAGACATGGCTTGATAGAACCATTAGTAAGATACTGATTAAAGCATTGCCTCCTAGATTTGAATCTCTACACTCTGCCAGGGAAAAAAATTAAAGCTGGTTGGGTCGCTGCTATTTTCTCTGACAACATATCAAACAAAAAAGTCAACTTTGGAAATTAGAAGTTTGAATACGTAGCCTTTCTTATGAAATCTGTATATTTTTCTCTACTTGTCACAACGTATTGTCCACCAAACCTCAAAAAAGGCTTTGTTGAGGAATTTGGTGATCTAGCATCTAAGATTTCTGTTGAACATTATCCTGCCCTTATCTCCAGAGACTTTAATATTCATATTGACATGTCAAATTATGTTGCCAAACAGTTTACTGACTCATAATCTCTATTTGATGTCACACTTTATGTACCTGACCCTAGTCATGGTTGCACTCTTGATTTTTAGAGGCCTTGATTCATCCATAAACTCCATTGTAGATATTGAGATATCACATCATTTCTGTATTTTATATGACTTATGTACATAAACCACAACTAAAATCTATTAAACACCCCTTTTGTGCAGACACATCTAAAAAATATATTTTGAAACATACTAACAGGTCACAAGCTGTTCTTAACGTCAACTGTTTTTCCAACTTGTACTCACTCTCTCGTTGTGACAATGTAGCCAATATTTCTAACCAGCTGATAACACATTTTAGATGATATAATGCAGCTCACAATAAATACAACTTTAAGCAATTATAAGGCACCATGGATGAATATAGACATTGTAAAAGCTCTAAAAAGAGATTTTGTCCAAGGAAGAGCAGGCCTACAGCCAACAGAAGACCAGCCCGGAACATCTGAACCAATCATCTCCAGATCAGTCTTCTAGGAACAGCTAATCTCTGTTTGTTCTATAGAAGCAGAATCTGTAATCTACTCATCAAAGGTAAGATTTCCTTCACTAAGCAGGTTGGTTTAGCCTCCAGCTAAGCTTTCCAGCAGAAGAGGCGACCAACCTCCTTCTTCCTAAAGCACCCATCTGAACATCACTGAAACCCAACTGGATTGCCTGGGCATTCCTGGACAAAGGACCCCTTTATAGGTTTCTTCACTTTACTAGTGTTTATGTTTCTGATGTTATTTATTTTATTCAGGCCAGGTATGCACTATTGGGTACAGGATTGACTCTGTTAGTGAGCTAAACCCAAGAGCCTGAACCATTGTCCAAACCAGTGTCCTTCAGCTGAATAGGAAGCTGCTGCAGCCAGCTGCTCTCACCCGTTCCTGTATTCACAGTTCACATTCACTGCACGCTTATGGAAATAATTCCCATGAAGTGGTTGTTTATTTATGGACAAACAGTAATTGATGATGAACTGCAAATCTTGTGCTGTAGGAGTAATGAATCGGCTGTAGAGGCTGACTGACCATTTGTCCATCGTCACCCATGAATAACCTGAAGAAAGAGCCCCAGTTAATAGTCTGGTGGTCATACTGGAGTCTGACAGAGGTCATGGTGGAGTCTGAGGAGGTCATACCGGATACAATGATTGTCATAGACGGCTATCTTGACTCCGCAATAAGAGAGAGGACTCTTGGCAAGCTGCTTGTCGAACTCAACTTTATTTTCGTAGCATGTTCGCTAGTTAAACAGGACGCAACGCGCATGCCCACAAGTGCCCCCCCGCTACGGCAAGCCTGTCGGCACATATCACTACATCTTCCTCCTCCAGCAGAGAAACACACCTGCCAATAACTATATATATGCATTACACACCTACTTAATCAGTAATACTTAAGTAGTAGTACTTAATCAGTAGTACTTAATCAAGCCCTTACATGGAGTGGAACCCACCACTGGGCTTGAATGTGACTGAGGAGGGCTTCTGGCTGTGGGGTCAGAACCGCTTCTGGTTGGTTCTGCTATGGAAGTAGATGACTGCAGCTGATCGGGTTGATCAGTGGGCCGCGGGACAGCTTGCAGGTGTCTCCGATTCAGACGGAGCATCGAACCGCTCTCCGTCTCGACCAGGTAGGATCGTGGCTTTGTGCATTTGGTGATGACTGTACCTGGGGTCTTCCAAACTTTTTCCCCATCTAGCTTTATCCTGACAACCTGTCCGGGCTGCAGTGGGGGAAGTGGTCGTGCAGAGTGATGGCGGTCGTGGAAAAACCGATAAGCTGCCTTTAGCGGTCTGAACTTTTCGCTCAGCAGCCCCGTTTGCCTGAGGGTAATGGGGGCTCGAGGTTGTGTGAGTGAAGCCATACTCCAAACAAAAGTCCTGAAACTCAGCCGAAGTGAACTGAGCAGCATTATCGGTGACCAGTTCCAGTGGTATTCCCCACCTCACAAACATGCTTTTGAGCCGACCGATGACTTCGCGGCTAGATATGGAAGACCGACAAGCTATTTCAATGTCTCTGGAGTAATAATCGGTCACGATCAGATAATTCCATCTCCCTAACTCACAGAGATCTGCAGCTATGCGCTGCCAGGGGCCCTCCGGCAGAGGCGTAGTCAGGAGAGGTTCGTGTCTTTGGGCAGGCTTGTTTTCAATGCAGAATTTGCAGGATGACACTGTCTGTTTGATCTCAGAACTGATGCTCGGCCACCACACTGCCATTCTAGCACGAGCCCGGCACCGTGTTAGTCCCTGGTGCCCTTCATGTAGGTCAGACAGCACCTCGGCTCTCTGTGCCGCAGGAATGACCAGTCGGTCCTGGTATAGCACCAACCCATCCGTCTCCGACAGATGTGCTCTCGCAGAATGATAACGGCGCAAAGATGGTGACAGCATCGTTCTGTGCGGCCATCCGTTCCGGATGAAACTCATAATCTGTTGCAGGTCTTAGTCGCACTGAGTCGCCACACAGATCTTGTAGACTCTTTGGGATGAAACAGGAGCATTTGCTACTATCGACTCAACATGTGTTTCAACAATATGATCTGTGGTCTCATCACTCACGTGACTCTGTGGTCTCCTGGACAGGGTGTCAGCCACCACCAGCTGCTTCCCCGGAACATGTTCTGCTTGCACATTGAACCTCAAAAGGCGCATCAGGAGTCTCTGGCACCGAGGAGGTGCCTTGTCCAGGTCATAGGTGTTGATGAGTGGTACAAGCGGTTTGTGGTCTGTTTGCATTCGGAAACTGTCCATTCCCTGCACGTAGCGTGAAAATCGCTCACATGCCCACACTCCCGCTAAACACTCTTTCTCAATTTGTGAGTATCTCGGTGTCAGAGAGTGTGCGGGAGCAGAATGCCACGGGTTTCAAGCCATGCTCATGTTCTTGTAACAATGCTGCTCTTAGGCCGTAGCTACTCGCATCAGCACTGATCACAGTTTTCCGGTTAGTATCGTAGTACGCCAGCGCCGGGGCTGACACCAGCATGGCTTTAACAGCAGTGAATGCCTGTTCCTGTGTGTCACCCCATACCCACTTGTTCTCGCTCCTCAGCAGGCTGGTGAGTGGATGTTATTTGGTGGAGAGGTCTGGCAGGAATTTCCCGACGTAGTTGATCAGGCCCAGAACCTGACGTAGCTCCTGCACATTTGTAGGGCTCTGCATCTGCGTGATGGCTTCCACCTTGGTCGGGTCCGGCCTTATCCCCTCGGCACTGATGATGTGGCCAAAGTACCGAACCTCGGCCCTGCTGAAATTGCACTTTGCTTTGTTAAGCTTCAAGCCACTGACCTTGATGGTCTTCAGTACTGCGTTCAGGCGGTTATCGTGGTCCTCCTTTGTTGCTCCATAAACGAGTATGTCGTCCATCACTACGACGACGCCTTCGTGGTCTCTTAAAGGAATACTCCGCCGTCAGAATGATGTGCCTTCATTTGTTTACTCACACTAATGCTGATTGAAACATTGGAACACTTTCTTGATATTCATCATGTAGCTGGTGATATCAGGAGGTTTACATCTTATTTCCCTGCGGCTACAACGATTCTAAATAGAGCCCGGTGAAAAAAGTCCACAAAAACTCGTCAATATTCCTCCATACTGCTCGTCCAATGCAGTCCGCGGGTCCTGTGTGGGAAGCATCCATAATTTACTCGCAACGGCATCATTTAGTATATTTTTAGAGCCCATGGCCCAAAGCGTTAGCCTGTTTACTTCCTGGTTGCGCGTACCTGCGCGATGCACGCGGAGCGCGTGCCGTGGCTTGACGCTGGATGCATTGGCGGCAGCGGCACACGCGCGCACGCATTCTGAGGGCGGAGTATCCCTTTAAGGCCACGTCCCCACCCCACGGTGCCGAAGCCTGTTCTGGTGTGGAAACGCTGGTGAATAATCAGACTCAGGCTTTGCCATCCCCACGAAACCGCTGTAGTACACACTACAAAGCTGCGGGTGGCGCTGTAATGATCACAGAGTAACGCTTTGACAGAAGAACAAGACATTGCGCTTGCGCAGATAGGTGCTAACTGTGCTAACCATGCTAACTGGCAAACGCTGTTCACTAATTTCAGCTTATTGATGGTAAAACAGAAAAATGCCGTTGTGTAAAAGCTGCGCATTTTAGTGCAAAAGCTGAAAACAAGACAGGATTGTCTGTAGCACAACACAGCTGGTCACGGCACCATGGTTGTTTGGTGTGTGTTTGTCACATTGACGTCACAACCGTCAGTTGTGCGGCTATGGCGTCTCCACAGAGAATAGACGGTGGAGGTTTCGGACTTCTGCACCTTAGGACCTGGTTTCAGAAATGATTAGTTTCATGGAGGCTAATCCCCGGCTTCATGTGGATGATATGACGGATTTGTAGAAAAAGTTTGCGGTTTTACTGCAATCCGGTGTCGTGAGGGCGGCCCCTAAGATGCCTACTGGTAACCTCCTACTGGATGGCTGGCTGGCTGGGTGGATGGATGGGTGGATGGGGTGGATGGATGATAGATAGAACGATGTAGTCTTTAATAAGATCGCTCAGGTCATCAGGGTCAGGTCTACTTACAGTTCCCAGAGTCAGAACTAAACACAGAGAGGCAGCGTTTAGTTTTTATGCGCCTCACATGTGGATCAAGCTCCCAGAAAGCTGCAGGTCTTCTGAAAATGTCAGCAGTTTTAAATCAGGGTTAAAAACTTTTCTATTTGCAAGCTTATATGCTGAGTGATTTTTTTTTCTTTTTTATGGTTTCTTTCTTTCTTTAATTTTCTGATTTTGTTATATCAATTTTGTTTCAATTATTTTTATTGCTTTCTGCACCTTGCTGTAATGTTTCTAATGTTTGCATGTAAAGCACCTTGAATTGTCATGTACATGAAATGTGCTACAAAAATAAACTTGCCTTGCCTTTAATTACTCAGATCAGATGGAGCTCATCAGGGTTTTTTAGATGCAGTCCAGTGATAAGTTGCAGCAGTCCTTTTTCCTGGTAGGTGTTCTAGTTGATCTTGAAATTGACAAAGATGGGTGTTGTAACATGTGTGCCACAACTTGTCAAAGAGGGGGTAGTGTGATATATGAAATGCTGAAAGTTTTCCGACATCAGGTTTCATTTTAATACTCTTTGATTTATTTTTGCTCCATTTGTTTAAGGCAGAGATACTGCTGCTCTATTGCAACACCTAATGGTTTTTAAGAGTAATTTATTCCACTTATAAATAAAAAATTCAAGATTAAGCCATCATAGTGAGCTTTGTGGATGCTCTTAATCTAATAAAAACTTTATAACAATTTGGTGATTACTTATACTAAATAATGAACATTCTCTATACTGTACAAAATCATTTAAATATTCACCCTACCATGAATGAATTCTCAAATAGATAATTCAAAGTACATACAATTTTGGTGACAATTGCTCAACATGAAGTTGCATATGTTCAGTGTGGTAAGCAGGTGCAGTAACTGGACAGCATCATCAATTTAACAAAAAAAAAATGGGACAGAGTTTAAGGAAAAGGAAACCAGCACATGTGCTGCAGTCAGTCCTGTTGGTGCACCTCATTTGTGCCATTGCTTATAGATTTGTGCTTTCCCAGCAAAATTTAACCATAGTGCAGTGTAAAAGCCAAGTCACCCACTCAGCCTCAGCAAGTACTGGACCCAGTGTGATCTACAGCAGAGTAAATGTGTCCAAAATTCTTAAATAAATGAACAGGTTATGTTTTTATGACGGTTTCATGTTTTGCAGTGATATTAAAATCAGAGTGGTAATCTTGGAAATGGCAAACAGTTTGATTTAAAATCTTCACCATCATGTTGTATATCTGGAAGATAGCATGTTAATGACCATTCCATCAAAAATCTATTTACTGTAACTCTAACTGTCTCATCACACCTGAGATGCACTGAAATATGATTACCTCCTACTGGCATAAGGCCTTTCTCATGTCTTTACTTTTCTTTTCTTTCCTTTTCTTTTTTTTATTTTTCTTTTCCATCTTTGTTATGTATGTCTGTACTTCTTATTTGTCTTCATTTTTAAAATTGTCATATGGTGCTTTGTTCCAGTTTTGTGAATAAATGTGTACTCTACCCGATTCCTCTTCGAATGAGTGAATAAACACGGACAGGTTGGCATTATTGCCTCTCACAGCTCTGTCTCCCTGCAGTCAATGAGGCCAACAGAAACGTGTCCTGTTACCTTCAGCATCAATATTACATGAGTTCCTTTCGCTGCGCGAGGCCCACGTGAAAATGATTAACCCAAACCTTTATTGACTTCCTAAAGTTAAATGTCCGTAGCTTATGGGTGAAAGCCTCCGCCTTATGCTTCTCTTTTTCTTTCAGTTTCAGGGGGTGGAGGGGAAGGGGTAGCAGAGCAGCTGCGTATTGTCGCGATGCGTGCAGGCCCTATAGATTATGAACGGTGAATCCGTGGGAACTCAGCACGTGATGAAAGTCTGTAAGCCGTATTCATCAGCGGACCTTTCCGCGCGCCTAACAATGAGTCGGTGGGTGCCTGCTGTTTTTACCGGAATGCCAAATCCTGCAGCAGCTTCATTCACACTTATTAACAATTACACATTCACTTCGTTTAAAGTCCACAAATACTACAGAGTGCTGAAAACTCTGAATTAATTCAAACATGCCAGCTCATATAATGCCTGGAATGTTTACTTTCATAGACACCTTCATCCATACAGACCTTGAGGCTGCCAGAGGACCAAATACTCACATCAGACCATCTTCACTGCTTATGAATCCATACTTAAAGCGGACTGCCTGTGTCAACCAGGCCAGCATGAAACGTGGGAGTGCCTTGTTTTGCCGTCACTTGATTGCTGTCGTTGTCGTAGAGGGGGCTGTACTACAGTCAGGCTGCCATGTGGACACCGCTGCTGCTGGTGGCGCAACACAAACCGTCCGCGCACGACGAGCGCGCAGCAGAGAGACAGGAGGACAGCGAGCAGGAGGGAGGCGGTGCTGCACGGGCAACTGCGTCCCACTCCAAAAGCAAACATCTTTACATCCTCCTGCAAAGACTACTTATCGCTCCGGCATCCACTCCATCACATTCACTCTGGTTGACACTGTCAACAGGAGGGAGCTGCGTAAACGTAAAAGGTGAGCTCAGAAGACGGGTTTTGGGGGCAGACACGGGTCTTTTGACGTTTTGAATTTATGTTCTGCTGAAAATCTTAAACTTCCACATAACTGTTTCTTCATTTATGTCAGAAAAACGGATTTAAACATATTATGTCACAAAGATGTCTCAGAACGGAGCACAAAAAGTTTTTTTTTTCATCAAGTAACATTAGTGCAGCTATTGAGATGAATGCATGGCTGTAGTTATTTCAGGTCGTTCCTCCTTTGACTTATGTCTAACGTTGTTGCAGCTTTTAGGGCTCCAAGGATGGACTCCATACCCGCGGGACGAGACTCCAGCACCTCGCCAAACTCTAAACAAGAACTTTCCTACAGCAGCAACTTGAAACCCAACCAGGTCGGAGAGACGGTTCTGTACGGAATACCTATCGTGTCTTTGGTGATAGATGGCCAGGAGAGACTCTGCCTTGCGCAAATATCAAACACCTTGTTGAAGAATTACAGCTATAACGAAATCCACAACCGGCGCGTGGCGCTGGGGATCACCTGTGTCCAGTGCACCCCTGTCCAACTGGAGATCCTGCGGAGGGCTGGAGCGATGCCCATCTCCTCCAGGCGCTGCGGGATGATCACCAAACGTGAAGCGGAGAGACTTTGTAAGTCATTTCTTGGAGCTCATTCGCCTCCCAAACTTCCAGAAAATTTTGCCTTTGACGTGTCCCACGAGTGCGCCTGGGGGAGCCGAGGCAGCTTCATCCCAGCCAGATACAACAGCTCGAGAGCCAAGTGCATCAAGTGCTCCTACTGCAACATGTACTTTTCCCCCAATAAATTCATTTTTCATTCACACCGCATGCCGGAGTCTAAGTACACGCAGCCAGACGCGGCTAATTTCAATTCTTGGAGGCGACATCTCAAACTGTCTGACAAAAACTCGCCCACAGATATATTGCACGCGTGGGAAGATGTGAAGGCCATGTTCAACGGGGGCAGCCGGAAGAGGACGCTACCAGGCGGCGGCTCAGAGTCCAGCTCTCCTATAAAGCCACAAGGGCCCAACCGTCCGCGAGACTCACCCGAGATACCTGCTAAAATCCTCACCTGCGAGGACACGCGCGGCGCTATGACGAGCACGCGCAGCTACCCGGTCATCCCTGTACCCAGTAAAGGCTTCGGGATGCTGCAAAAGATTCCCCCGCCGCTCTTCCCTCATCCGTACGGCTTCCCAGCTTTCGGCCTGTGCCAGAAGAAGGAAGACGGTATGATAGGCGAGCAAAGCAAGGCCGGCCTGCCGGGTGTCCTGTGGCCTGGTACCAAGGACAGCGCCTACCACTCCTTCCCCATGTTCTGGCCCGCGTCGGGCCCTTTGCCCATGCCTCCATACCCTCAGACTCCACATAAACCCCCTCCAGATCTGCTGTGTCCTCCCAGACAGGCTGATATGGACATTTCTGAGAGCAGCGACCGGAGTACCAACACGTCCAAAGACAGCATGATCGACAACGATCGGTGCTCCAGCACTCAGTCTATGCGCAACGAAGACGAAAAGTCCGGGGACGAGGGGAGGCCGATGGAGGGGTTGACCATCGCGCCCCGGAAAATCAGCTACGTCTCCGCGTTCAGACCCGTTATTAAAGACGCTGACTGCATCGCCAAGTTGTACGGAAACAGGGGCCCTTACAATGGCTGTCGCACAGGTTATTTATCCCCTGATTTTCTAAGTGAGAGCTCGAGCTACCGGTCTATGTCCCCGTGCGTGGACAGTGAGGGAGAGCCAGACGTCGACGTAGAGACTAACAAAACAGCAGAGGAGGAAGAGGAAGACTCGCGGCCTCTGTCCTCCTCGTGTCCTCGGACTCCCCCCCGTTTGGCGCACAACGTTTCACAAAAGGACTCGGACTCCAAAGGCATGCACGAGGGCAGTCAGGTTGAGTCCCAGAAAATGAACCTGCACTTGGCCCAGTCCAGTGAAAGAGAACTGCAAGGCAAGCAGCTGTCAGAGCCCCACGCAGCTGCAGCGTTTACAGCAGTGAGTGACTTTTAACTGAAAAAGTGGAAATAATTCAAGCTGTAATATTTTTTTTTTTTCCAGATTTTTTCTGCATTTTGGTTTAATTTGTTCCTGGCCTTTGTGTGTATTTTATGAGCAGATAATTGTGTCCTTGTGGAGGAATTTGTTTTAAATGTTAAAACAATGTATCAACAATAAGAAATAGCATGTGCACAGCTTCTAAAATTATTCTGCCTAAATAAAAAAATATGCATTTAAACACAGAGTACTATATTTTTAATTACTAGTTTAAGATTTTTATTTTTATTAAATTGTAATATTTTAAGCAGACGTTATAGAAGTGGTGATTCTTTCTTCTGTAGGTTTACACACCAGAGAGGGGTGAGCTGCAACAAAGGAGCAGTCCGTATCAGTTCAGACCCACGAATTACCTGACTGCATCACTGACAACCAATGGTTCGACAATTAACCTGTTTCTGCTTTTCAACAAAGAAAAAAAGTATATTTAGCTGTAACAATCCACAAAGAGAAAACCATTTACATAGATTTATTTTCTCTTAAGATGAGAGTGCAAGCAAAGAAGAGCCGTCTTCCACAGTGGAGGAGATCGAAACTAAGACTAACGCACAAAGCAGCGAGGAGAACCGGAGAGAGCAGGATGAGGGTAGGCAAAAGGCGGCTGGCTTGTGCAGTTTTGTTTGACTGATTTATTTATCTTTTTGCTTTTTGCTATTTTACATTGTAAGATTTTTTCCCCATCGATTTAATTATTGTGTTTTTACTCTGTGTCCAGGCGAGGACTCTATTGCCCGAGCTGTGGCATCACAAAGAAACATCCAAAGTCTGGCAAAAGGTAAGATGGTCTCTTTCCGTCCGATATAATTGTCGCTATTACTTTTATTATTATTATTATTATTATTATTATTATTATTATTATTATTATTATTATTATTATTATTATCATTATTATTATT
>JBAJHY010000009.1:14804068-14815978 GCA_037177095.1 Craterocephalus marjoriae | reverse complement strand
TGAACTGCTGAGGTGTCAGTCGGCTCATCAAACCATGTTTTAATTATAAAGGGTCAAATAAAAAGGCTATTGTAAAGCTATTTTTCAGCAAATCATTTTAAATATTTAAATTAAAACTTTTTAATGAACAACTGAACCACAGTTAACTGTCTGTCTAATATGTTTCAGCTGTATTTTTATTTATTTAAGCCACATTGTCAGTTCCACTGAATACTTAATGGGCCAGCCTCTGCAGCATCCTCGACTAAACCCTACGCCTGTTAATTGATGCAAGCTGATCTCAGGGACACGCATGACTCCGATGATTGGCTCTCAGATATTTAGGGAAGTTTGTGGCGTTGCCACGATACCACCATGTTTTCCTAAACAGTACCGAGTTAGTCACGCTGCTGCTCTACCAGTTTACTACATCTAGTTCAGACAAGATCTCAATATTATAGTTACTATCCATTGCATTCCAGCTAGCGATAAACAACACATTTACCCTAAATTACTGAAATATTTGATATTCTAACTAGGGATGAATTGTCTTAATCGATTACCAGGAGAATTGATGTCGATTATCAATTAATCATTGATATTTCTATATTAAAATTAATTATTTATAGCCAATATTTAAATAAAGTGAAGGCAGAAAAAAACTGGTGTGTTTCCTTATGTAGATTTTATTACAAGATGAACGACTCTTGTGGCAGTTAAATGGGATTCATTCAATGGTTACACTGGAAAATATGCGCTTATATACAACTTTAGCACCAATCTGAAGATGCATTCGATTAATCAATTAAAAGATTATTTAATTGATTAAAATCTTAGCGATCATTAATCATTCATCGATTAATTATGCCCATCCCTAATTCTAACATGAAAAATTGTTGAAAGCTGGTATCAGAGGAATCCATATTTCAGTATCAATCCTGTAGATCAGCTTCCTCCGATGGGAGTCGGCTCCTCTCATTAAGAAGCTTTACCAGTTATCACCTGCTTGTAAGTTTTTATCAAACTGGATTTTAACCCCCATGTGTGACCATAGTTGGAACTTGGAATAAGGAGAGGCCAGTAAATCAAAAGTTTGCCTCTTGATTCAACTATCTTACACCACAACAGACTGGACCAACATCATTACTGCTTGTAAGGCCCCATTCCATTGGCCCAACCAATAGGGAGCACTCCACTCTATAACCTGTTAAAGTCTTGTATTTGTGCTCAAATGCACACATTTTGTGGTATTGTTGTTTCCTTGTAAAAAGAAAAAATGATGAAAAGAACAGAAAGAAACATAAGCTTTAGACAGATGAAGAAGAGGTGAGACAACGATATTAAAATATAAGTTTGATATTGTCCCAGTTTTTATTTATTTCATTTATTTTTTATTTTATTTATTTAATTTAATGTTGTAAAGACCAGCTGATAAATGGAAAATAAATTTATCAGCCCGGTTGTGGCTCAGGAAACATGCACCATCATGTTCACTCTGCTTGACTAGGCGGTTTTGAGAGGGATTTCAGAAGCAGCCGTTCCAGTCTGTCAGCAGGTCTTTCTTCTGATGCAGCAAGTCAGAAAAATGGAGATGGAAATGTGTGCAAGCAGCTCATCCCTGACTCAGCCAAAGGTCGGAAAGCATATCAACTGTGGAACAGAGCAGTATGAATAACATAGCAGAGGATTTATAGAGCTTGTAAACGTGGCATTAAGAGACGTGGGATCAGTTGGGCACCATTGAAATGACATCCTCAAGCAGAAGGTTGACTCTAACGCGACTTCTTCCTGTCGTTTACAGAGAGGGAGCAGTGAGTATGGGATTATTTCATTTCATTTTCTCTTTTCACTAAAAATTAAAAAAAAAAACATTTCAGGGAATTCCTATAATTTGGCAAGAAGCATTGGCAAGAAAAAGCATTTGCATTTCGAGATTTTATTATTTTCTTCCTTGACATATTTTATTTGAGACTACATTTTTTTTTTTAAATACACATTTAATATTTCTCAATACATCCTTTCACAGCTCACCATAAGTTTGCCTTTTCACTGCAAACAAAGTACCATCATATCCTTTGAAATCTGTTTCTAATTAACGAGGTCATCTCATCCAAACCCAGTGCTACAAACCAGATGTGATGATAAAAGGCTGAATTTTACGCAGAATTTTTCCACAGGAGCTTTTTGAAAATCTTATTAACTGCCTGATTTCTGGAACATTTCATCCCAAAAATAGCATCCAGGCTGGCAAAAATTGACTTTTTTATGGGTTCTGACAGTATTTCTGGTGTGTGAAGGGTTAGATGCAAATATCAGGAATGATCTCAGTAAAAACCTTCGACTCATGTCAACAAAATACAGTCTGACTTACTCCAGTTTTCAGATTAGGTTCTTTGAAAGTGAAATGCATACAAATAAGCATATTTATGGCTATTTCATGATGGCTCATTTTTGTATTTAATCATTAAAATTTCAGAAAACTTGCAAAACAAGAAAAAATAGTTTTAATGTTTGAAATAATCCAAAACATTTCCGTGGTGATACCTGTTATTTCAAATTTTACCTAATTCACCTGTGATGTCTCACCTTAAAGGTGCAGAGTGAAACAAAATCAAAGATTAACAACTGGAAAACTTAACATATCATTAAAAACTATTTCTATTGGAATCTAGTCTTAGTGAAATTATTACTGAAATACAATTTTGCTCTTTCTGTGTCCCACTTTCAGAAACAGTGAAGTTTATTTTGCTTCATGAAGCCACCCGTGTGCAGAAAGCAACTCCTGCATTTGCATTTAGTCAGCAGCAGCTGGCACTTCCTCACCGACCTTTTCTCTTTTGTAGCCGTCTCGCTCTAAATGTTGATTTGCCAACACTAAACACTGCAGAGAGAATCAAAAAAACACAGCTAAAAGCTGGAACAAAAGCTTCTGACTCAAACAGCTTTACTCTGTAGCAGCAGAAAAATGATGACTCAGCTGTACTTCAAACTGTTTGCACACATTCATACGTTCCATCACAGGTTTACCCCGAGGTTTTGCTAATATTGTTGAGTCACTACTTCTATTTATCCTCGATTTCTGTGCTGGTTGACGTGGTCGGGTGCTCATTATGGAGCTTGCTGCTGATCTTGTAAGCATGTGTGGCAGGACGGACAGAGGGATCGATCCCACAACCTCCCGGGTGAAAGTCATGCGCGCTTGCCAGTCAGCCATGGGGATATCCCCGTGGCCAAGTAGCCAGGGCGCAAGATCAGTCGGAGGCACACAGTGACAGGACCCACACACTGTCACATCTCTCCCCCTCTTTTCACAAGCACGTCCTCGTGCTTTACGCACACGCCACAGGTTCAGAAAACTATGGACCCTTAAGGCTGCAAATGGACCCTACCGACAACGCCAGTTTGTGACCGGCCAATATTAAGGCCTTCAGTGGTCAGGTTCAATTTAAGGAAGACGCGTATGGTGGAATGACCAAACTGAAACAGTGTCTTTAGGTTCCCTCAGGATCACAATTTTTATTAACAAAACCAAACTCATCAGGGACAGTCGACACCTATAGGGGAGAAGCCTGGTCGCAGCAGTAGAGCCCTATGCCGGCCTATAAGTCCCCACGAGCAGCCACGACCCACAGGACAAAAGAGGAGATAATAAAACAAAGAAAACGGAACATGCAATCCAACTATAATGCACAACAAACGAGAAAATGGAGAGTATTAGCCCGTACTTGCATCATAGACATATTACTATTCCCACATGTTTGCCAACAGGTAACAGGAAGCTGTCGATTTGAATGTCAAGTGTGTCTTTGAAGTCATTTATAAAGCGGGATATTGTCCATTTTTTTCTCAGATTGTCCACAAGCATTATCTGTCGTTCCATACGCGCCCTGGTCTGTGTCAGATCTTAAAGCTGTGTTTTTCTGTTTAAAACAATCAAAAAGAAAATTAACCAAGTAAAGTTTAAATGGCAATATTTACATTACCTTTCATGCTGTGAAAAGAGACCGAAATAAGAGAAATAAGTCTTTTGACAGTTGTGTGAAGTTGCTGTAATGCCTGTAAACTATTCATAAAAGATCTCTTTCGCTTTTCACACTCTGGCAGAGCTTGTATTTTAAACAGTAAGTAACTGTGCTTCATCATATATAATGAAAATTCACACACACCTTGCTTCTGGGCTGCATCGTAAAGGTGACATTACATTTCCAACAATACAATTTTACATTTTCTATGCAAAAACAAGCATACAGGGCTGCAGCAGTAAAACAGCCACCTGCGCAGGAGTTGAATTGAATAAGACAATTAACCATGTGCTGCTGGCAGACCCGTGCTGGCCGGGCACAGATGAGTGGCGATGCATGGTGGGGACACTGTTATATATACAATACATGAAAGGGAGAACAGTATATAGAAGGATACTGTGACATTTTACAATAGAAGTCTAATCCCAGTTAATGCTCTTGAACAATGTAGCACCTGATTGTTGGCTTAACGTGGGAGCTGCGGGGACTGAGGCCTGTCGCCTGTTGCTCTGCCCTTTTGGGACTTTATGGCCAGCACTGTAACCGGGCAGTGGAAAGGGGGGATGTGGTGCGGCACAGCAATGCTAGGGTGCTAAAATTCATGCTCGCTTAAGACTCTCTCCCTGTCCCTTTCTCAGCGGGGCCCTGTTGCCACCTTCTCCTCTACCTCCCCCCCCCACTCTCCCTTCATCCTCCCACATGACAGAGGAACCGTCACAGCAGCTGGGGTTAGGGATACTTGTCAGCAAGGCGATCATGTGTCCTCTGAGTCTGTCCCCCTGTCTGTCCCAAAGCCATGTCGACTGACAGCCAGCATCAGCTGATTATCGCCTGTGTGGCAGTAAAAGAAACCCACTTTGGCAGCGACAGGCTTATGACCTGCAAGACACGCTCATATTGAGTGACCAACACTTCATCCAGAGGTTCGGGCTGCGTTACCCTAGCCTTGAGAACACACTGCTGGGCAGATAGTCTGACACATTAGCAATCTGTTTAAGGTTAAAGGATCAAATTGAAGCCACAGTCATAAATTGCATCTGTTACCCGTACAAGATGTTTATGTGTTTGTACACTGTAATTGAACTTTATTGCTTCTTTGATACACAGAGCAGAGTGATTGTCCCGGGCTAAATCTGATTCAAATCATATCTACAAAAACATGTCTACTAGGTCATTAAACTGACTGTTTACTCATCATTAAAGAAGTGCTTTGCCATGTTTGAATAAGTTATATTGCTGACCGAAGGCGAGTGTGGAAACGGCAGTGTATGAGCGTGGTACTCATAAAAGTTATTTTAATCCCTTGTGGCCAGTCGTGCTTGGTGTTTGTGTATTTTGAGAATCTTTGAGAGGTTAACACCCCCTGTGCACAGAGGCTCAGACAGACTGCTGGTGTCTGGTATCAAGCTGAATTAAAGCTATGTCAACACATTCAGTCATCCTGGCTTACATTACAGAGGCCCCTAGTCGTCTCTTATCTGAGGCACAGACACACAGTCAGCTGCATTACACACACACACACACACACACACACACAATATTCTACCGTTTCCTGTGTTTATTCTGTGATTATATTTTTGTGTTGAAATGAAAGTTTGGAAATCTTTCTGCCGTCTGCCGCGAGGACTTGTTTGCCTTGTTTGCAAGTTCACAAAGATTAGCAAGCACGGAGCGACATTATTTATTGATGGAATCAAATGAAATGTTTCATACTTTCAGACAACACCAACACTGGAATGAGTTTTATTTTGTGTGTGTGTATGTGTAAAGGGCTTGTTTCAAGAGTTTTTTCCAGACTGAGTGTGTTATTGTGTTACCGGCCTCAGTTGCAGAATTACTGTAAGTAAGTGTTATGTAAAGACGTTCAGTACATTTAGAGAACTAAAAACCGCCTTCGTTGGCATGAATAAGACATTTCCGACGTTGTCTTCGGACTCCGTTGTTCTGCTGATTGCCCATGTATGTGGCTTGTTAGGCTTTTGAAAGCTTTGTGTTTAGCCCCAGAAATAGAGGCTTGAAGGTGACATCTGTCTGCGAGGAGGAGGGGTTGGGCAGAGCACTGCACTATGCTGCTATAAATACGCAGCGGCCGTGACAGCTCGCAGAGGAAACAGCTGAGAAGAGGAGCTCTGCTATGCTGCATACCTCCTGGTGACCCTGTCACTTCCACAGAGGTCTTAATTATTCTGCACCAGCAGCTCACCTCTGCTACACGCTGAAGTCGTGACACAAGGGGCCTGTCAGGGAAAAGGGCCTCACTCTCATCTGCACTGCACTCATACAACATGTAAACAGCAGTTTCTCTCGGTGTGTATATAAATTAGTTTCCTCACAAGGCTATCATTCTGGATAGAAACTATACATAAGGGTGCTTCAGCACAAGGTTTTGTGCTGTAAAGTAGTAGCAGTAGTAGTAACCTTTATTTAACCAGGAATAAAACTCATTGAGATTTAAAAAACTCTTTTTCAAGAGTGACCTGGCCAAGACAGCAGCATAAAACCAACAACATAAAACCAAAGACATAAAACTAAACATAAAACACACAATCAAACCAGGAGTACACATTTAAACATTAGTTTCACAATTCAACAAAACACTCTGGAAACAGCACTTTAGCAGTTGCAAGAGTCAAGAGATTTTGTCTCTTTGACTTAAATTGTCCCAAAGTAATCAGACATGACTGTTTTAACTTATTTTGCATGTATCCTGCACTCAGTTTTCTATGTTCCATTCATACCGCGTGCCAACTTTCTAGCCTGTCATCTTTTTCTGCATTTGCAAATCCCACCAATCTGCAAAAAAATCACACCGGATGACTTTTCCTTTCAATGTTATCATATGCTACTGTGCTTTGCCTTCAGAGATGTCACTGCAGAAATGATTCAGTCAAATGAGCGCTTTCTAATATTATACTCAGGGTTTCAGACCATAAAACAAGTCATGTTTTAGCATAGTGTGAATGACCTCTGTTAGCCTCTGAATGACGTTGGTGGCTTTAACGGCCAGTGCTGGTATGGCGGTACATCTTTATCACCTTTGCAGCCTTAATGGCAACTTATAAATGGGTCTAGTGTTTCCACGCTCAGGTTTCAATGTGACCAAGGTCACAAACCTGTTCCCGTTACATGAAACTCAAGCACAAAAAATTGCATCGTCCAGGCTTTATTTCTGTATTTTTAAAGCTTTTCATAATAGTACTGTTTAATACCAGATGGCATTTTTATCGCATTTTCAAACTGGCCTCCCATTTCTGGCAAGATAAGTGCCCACCAGTCAGCCTGAAATAATTCCTCATGTTGTTGCTGCAGAGCCTTAACCAGCCTCTCTGTCCTGACAATGACTGATGCCGTTGTGTTGCCTTTATCTGGGCCCAATTGTGTGCTTATGCGCGAGTGCGTGACACAAACTGGCACCAGTGGATAGATTACCTAATACAGTCCAAGCACGTTATTAGGCCCCAGGGTGCTGGCTAAGTCACTCAGAGTTCTGTTTCTGGCCTTTTAATTATTCATCAAGGTATTGCCTGGGATGTAACCTCAATTACTGTGGGCTGCGGGGCCAGGTCACGTGTTGTTAACACTGTGTGGTGATCAGAGTCACCACAGGGAAGGCTGCCAACGGGAAGAAGTGCTTTGTAGTTTTGCACTCCACCCACCGCCGCTGATTGGCTCTCATTTAACAGGATGCTGGTTGCACTCAGGGAAGGGATGGACATTCTGCAGATTCCCCAGAGCCACAACGGGTTCAGGAGGATGGTGTAAATACTGTAAATCATAGTTTGATGAGTGTGATCCGTGTGGTGTGAGCACTGTGGGTCTGAAGGAGTAAGAGGAGGAGGAGGGAGGAGGAGGAGGAACAGCTGAAGGTTTTAATGAGCCGAGAGGAGGGTGAGATGTGAGCGTGCTCTCTCAGGCCCACCTGTAGTGGGCAAACAGGCTTTGCACCTGCAGTCCTGAAACACTCAGCGCACAAAACAGTAGGAGAGAGAGGACCTGGCAGCCCATCAACACTTGACATAAGGACGCAGGGATGAGAGGTTGGTCTGATCTGAGAGCTGAGAGGTGCCAAAAGCAAGCGCCCTGCCCATCAAATGCTCCCTGCTTTTAGTAGCTTCTTGTTGATATCATTGTACTATCTCGCCTTTATTCGTGTTTGAAAGAGAAACAGGAAAATACACCCAGCTGAACATTTCTGGCTCTCAATTTGCACCTTAATGAGGCACCTGCATTTCCATTCGTAACATCCATGCACTCAAACTGCCACAGCTTGATTTCTGTTCTTCTATCTGATTTGGTGAGAGTGATCAGACATCCCATTTCTTGGCTGATTTGTGGCAATCATGTGTAACTGTCCCCAGTGCCTGCCTCGCTCTGACAACCATGCCATGCATATCCAGGTAGTGATAATGAGAGCTGCTGTCATGGCGAGCTATGACTAACAGCAGTTTCATGGTGTGTTAAATAAGGGCTGCTGCCATGTTAAAGTCTACTCCCTCAGGCCACACCGGCCCTCGCTGCCTGATACAGACACCTCCCAATCCAATGAATTAGGACATAAAAAGATGGTTATCTTAAGGTGACAGATGCTTAGGTGTGTTTACCTTCTGTGTTATCTACTCACTATCACAGCGGCACAAATAATGCACCATCACTTGAAGATTTCCTGCTGTAACCCAACATGACACCTAATGTGTCATGATTTACCAGTTGAAACCAGGCCTGATTTGTGCAGAATCCATCCACGAGCACTACAGTGAAGGGTCACTTATGTTTTGCATGTGGATGTGATGGCATTCGGTGACCAAAAAGTCATTGGCCAAGTTTGGACGAGCTTGTGTGTAAACTGCACGTTGCCTGTCATGTGTATCCAGCAATGAGGTGACAAACGTAACTTTACCTTTGAACAGAAATAAACAAGCTATCTGCAAACCTAGTAGATAGACATGTTTTTTATAGAATACCATATTACTTTATTTCCCTGTTATTATTTTTCAATGTAAAAGGAAAAGAAATATAGGAAATGTCCAGCACAATCTCCTGAAGATAGGCAAGGCAAGGCAAGGCAAGTTTATTTATATAGCGCTTTTCAGGTCCAAGACAATTCAAAGCGCTTTAGATAGGAGATAGGAGAACTGCCATTATTATATTTTTTTAATCAACTTTTACACAGGAAATATTCATCAAGACATAGAAACGTAACAAATCATCAGCAAATGAATCCTCACAGTGAAAACGCAAAGTTAAACTGATCAAACAATGAGCCTCGAAATAAAAAGCGGTTCCATTAGGGCAATTAATTACGTTTTGTTTTTATTAATCAACAGATTATGCTAGTTATTGGTTAACGATGCTGGTAAATAAAGTCATTGTCATTTTGAGTTTGTAGAAACAACAAATCTGTTGCACATTAACTGGCCTGTGTCAACCTTGAACAGCTCAATGAGTAATGTTGAGCTGTAATTTTCTGGCTTTACTTGTAAAAAGACGTTTTTTCTCTGTGCAGGGTTAGCCAACCAGCTATATTAGCACAGGATAGTTGTAGCCTTAAATGTTGTATCAACATATCTGAAGACAAGTTGTTTTGTCAGAGCTGGAGATCCTATGTTGTGGGCGACTTCATTCCTCCCAGAGGTGAAGAGCAGATGTCCCAGAGAAGTGTTACTAGCTCCAGGCAGCTCGTCCGCAGGGGGCCAGAAGACAGGAAGCAGCTCCAGATGGGACATCCTGTGTCATAAATATTGTGTGAACTGTACATGCCAATTTCTGCTGTGCATGCAACTGACCTTGATTGTAGATTTACAAGTAGGACCGCGAATTGCTTTCGATGATTTGGAGGCTTGCAAGACAGTTCAGTAAAAAAAATGTCAACAGTGTTTAGATTTATGCCCCGTGTATGTCTTACTGTTTTTTAGTTCTTCTTACAGTCAACCTTAAGTGTATAGCACTGCATATTGAACAACTAAGTGTCTTTATCAAACAAATATGCTCACATTAATCTAACTAGCTGGACGTTTTGTTTTTTTTTACTTATGGTTTCTTTAATCAGGGATTTTAATTGCTTTTTCTCTCTAACAGATTTGTTTGGGAAATGTGATAATTAACTAGTTTTTTCTGCCGGTTTCAGTTAAGGCTACAATATTGCTTTGCTGATGTTGCTCATGTTGATCCAGCAGCTAAGACAAAAGCCCTCTGCAGCCAATTTTGAAGCAAAACCTGCAAAATGAATTCTGGAGGAAGAAATGCAAACGCTATGTGAGCTGAGTGGATTATCTATAGCCGCAGTCCCGCTGCCTCTCTGGGATAGCGCCTTTTATTATGGAGTGTTTTATTGCTGCTGGAGTAAGCTGACATGGAAGAGACAGCTATAAAACGAAACCTCCCTTTCTCGGTTTTCTGCCACCTCCTGTGAGAGCTCTGCACTATGCATGCATGCATGTTTGTGTGTATTGTTCGAGCATCCAGGGGATTGATGTGCATTATAGGCTTGTTTGTCTTTGCAGTTGGTTTAGGAAGCTGAGTGTTTTATTAATAACAGAGTATTAATGTCTTTTTTTATTTTTTATTTTTATTTTTTTCAGATTCTGTACAGAAACTCCCAAAGTGGAACTTCTGGAAGTTCCTGGTGAACCCAGAGGGGAAAGTGGTGCGTTTCTGGCGAACGGACGAGTCCATGGAAAGCATCCGACAAGAAGTCACGGCGCTGGTGCGAGAAATCATCCTAAAGAAACGAGTGGAGCTATGATGGCGCTTACTGACAGATTCGGGACGTATTCCCGCATTATGCCCGTGTTTCCTGAGCCTTGACCGAGCCAGGAATGACTGAACTGTTTACCAGTGACTGTTGTTGGGAGATGCGTTGCTCTAGTAACATGCAGGATCAATCCACAATTGTGAGCCACAGAGGCAGTTGTTGTCATCCATGTGTACTTGTGTGTGTGTGTGTGCGCACCATCCAGCTGGTGGGAATCTGGAGGCGGCTGGACTGTGCTGCTGCCTGCCAGTAATTAATGACCCTCCTAAAGCTGCATGTTTTCTAGCAGCGTAGCAGTTTTTATTGCATCCGACTTGTTATCAGCTCATTTCTGAAACAACGTGTGATGAAGTGAAGGACAGCTTATCTAAAAAACACATTCAAACTCTGAAATCATGCACTTTTTTTTACCCAGAGGGCCATCAGAGGATGGGGGGCTGCTTTCCAAAAACAGGGAGCATTCCTCAGTAATTAACTCTGCACACAGCCTGTGTTTACAATCAGTGTGATGGAGGAGAAAAAAAGCTACCTGCTCAGCACCAAATGTCCTGTAATGAGTCTCTTACTGAGAAAGTCGGAGCCAGATATTTTCCCCGGGTGCTGGAAACGAGTATAACTCTAAATTCTTCCTCCTGCTTGTGTTTTCAGTTTGTTCTGCTTATTGACGTAAAGCCTTTTTTTCGTTTTCTGCTCTCTGTCTTGATAAATGTGTGAATTCGGCGGCAGGCTGAAGCCTCACAGCTTCACGCTGACCCTGACCTCATCGCCGTCCTCAGGTTTTCAGGAAGCAGGCTTTATTTTTCCCTGTCATCTCTTCAAAACATCTTAAACTCCCTCCTCCTCAGCTTCTCCCCTCTCATCTGCCTCCTGTGAGGCAGCACGGTGTTGTTCCGTCCTGGCTGAGCGGAAGGTTCCACATTTTGTTTTTGGATTGGGTCTCGTGAACGATTGGGTTCCAGTTTGGTATGATCGTATCCTCATGAGCTGAGTTTGGTTTCAGCTATCATCTTTTGATGCTGCATGATGTGCAGCTCTGTGTTTCCAGATTCCTTCCTTCCGTTTCTCTCTCGTTTGCTTTTCATTTGAATGCTGCCCCCTGCTGTAATGCTTCGAATGTTTTATGTAAAGCACCTTGAATTCTCCTGTACATGAAATGTG
>JBAJHY010000009.1:13764991-13778438 GCA_037177095.1 Craterocephalus marjoriae | reverse complement strand
GCATGCCAACAAATGCAAAATGTTTATCTTTTAGCAGAGAGCAAAAGGTAAACGGACTGTACAGCCTTTTTCTAGTCATGTGACCACTCATAGCTCTTTGAAACTCCATGTCTCATTCACCCATTGGTGCTTTCTAGGCATTCAAAAACCCCTGAAGCAATGTAGGGTTCAGTGGTCTTGCCCAACGACACTTTGACATGTTGCATACAGTAGGGGAATCAAACCACCGACCTCCTGTTCAGTAGACGACAGCTCGATCCACCTGAGCTACAGCTGGCCAAAACACCTGTGTCATTATGCCAGGGGGCACTGCAGTGGAGAGTTAAAGGATCTTACAGATGATACTGCAGATTTGTCCTATTAAAGCATAAAAAGAGAAAAATTGAAGTCGACTATGGAAGCTAAGAGTCATCTTAAAAGTGCAATGTGTAAAAATGAGGGAAATCCTGTGGAGTGATTCTTAACCATGGGGCTGTGGCCCACACTTGGGCTAGAGATGGAGAGATTCACAGATTTGGTCCAAAACAGATGTATGCAATGCGACATCAGGGTGCAGCTGTCGGCTAAATGCTCAACGCATCATTCTTAACAGTTTCTGCATCGGTAAAACTTGTGGTTACATCGATTATTACATAGTTTAGCACTCGTGTTGTCGTGGCACCTTGAACACATCATTGCCCTCTTTTGCAGTTTTGTTATTAAAGCATTGTGCATGCATGTGCATCCAGGAAGTACAACATGCTACGGTTTGGGCTCCAAAAATATACTATATTGTGTAGTTTTCCAGTAAATTATGGACGCTACCCACTCAGGACACTTGGATTACATTGGACGAGCAGTATGGAGGAATATTGCTAAGTTTTTGTGGACTTTTATGGACTTTTTGAACGGCCGCCGTTCAACATCACTGTAAAGGAATTGATGGAGAAAACGAAAATCTCCCCACATCTCCGGCTTAAAAGTGTTCCAGTGTGTTAATCAGCATGAGGGTGAGTAGAAAATGAAGAAACATCATTCTGAGGGTGAAGTATTCCCTCAAGCTTAGCTGCATCTGTGACAGTGTCTTTGTCATGAATGAACAGAGCGGAGCAGCTCTCCAGTGTGCAGTACACGCTCCCCAAAACGGCGGGCGGCGACAGGGCCGACTTCTGGAGGTTCCGTGGTCTGCGCAGTTCGAAGAGGAACCTGAGGAAGAGCAGAGAGGACCTTTCTTCCCAGCCAGTCCAAACTAAATTCCCAGCTTACGAAAGAGTTGTACTAAGAGAAGGTGAGGAATCTGAAACTGAAACGGGCTTTGTGTGACTCTTGACACATCTGCTCATGTTTGTCGTCTTATGCGCAGCCGGCTTCTTACGACCAGTCGTGATTTTTGGACCAATTGCTGATGTCGCTCGAGAAAAACTCTCCAGGGAAGAGCCGGATCTCTTTGAGCTCGCAAGTATGTTTTGTAAATACGATTTTACAAATCGCGCAAATTTCAGTTTCAACACGTTACACAGAAAACTCACAAATGTGTGGCATATTTCTCATCAGAGAGTGAACCGAGAGACGCAGGAACAGATCAGCGGAGTTCAGGAATAATCCGTCTTCACACCATCAAGCAGATCATCGACAGAGTGAGAAAACATCCATTAAATGTGCGTAAAGCATACGGTGAGGAAGAAGCATCCTCAGTCATCCCTTCTGTCTGTTGTTCATCCCCTGAAGGACAAACACGCTTTGCTGGACATCACCCCGAATGCCGTGGACCGGCTGAACTACGCTCAGTGGTACCCGATCGTCGTCTTCCTAAATCCAGACAATAAGCAGGGTGTGAAGAACATGAGGACGAGACTTTGTCCAGAGTCCAGGAAGAGCGCCAGGAAGCTTTATGAGCGAGCCATTAAACTGAGGAAAAATAATCACCACCTGTTCACCAGTAAGCCGAAAGAGTCTTAAAACGCTGCAAAGCGAAAACGTAAATTGTCTGTTTTTACAAATTTTTTTATTCTTGACGAACGCAAACTGTTTTTTTTTTAAGCAACCATCAACCTGAACAACATGAACGACGGGTGGTACGGCGCTCTGAAGGAGACCATCCAGCAGCAGCAGAATCAGCTGGTGTGGGTGTCGGAGGGCAAGGTGAGGGGGCTGCAGAGATAATTATGCGGACTCTGTGAGCTGTATAAGTGACCGTTTCTCTGCTCTGCCCAGGCGGACGGCACTACAGAGGATGACCTGGACATTCACGACGACCGTCTGTCCTACCTGTCGGCGCCAGGTAGCGAGTACTCCATGTATAGCACAGACAGCCGCCACACTTCCGACTATGAGGACACGGACACGGAGGGCGGCGCGTACACAGATCAGGAGTTAGACGAAACGTTAAACGATGAGGTGGGTCTGCCCACGGAGCCGGCCATCACCCGCTCTTCAGAGCCCGTGAGAGAAGACCCCCCTGTGATTCAGGACACGCCTGGGTACCCCGGATACCAGCACGCCGTGCAGCCTGACCCGGCCAGCCGCATAGAACCTGCTGGCTTCAAGATGGCCGCTCCTCAGCAGGTAACGTTTTCATGCAGCATTAGAGGCATTAGATGTAGATCTAGTGTATATAAGGACTAGATTGTCTGTGTTGTGTCCTCACTTTAAGATTAAATGTCCTTTGCTAGATGATAAACATGTTTTGGAAGCTACGGCTAAGTGCTTTCTCTGGCTGCTGTAAAACTGAGTGTAAGGCAGACGATCATGGTGTTAGGGGTAAGATGTGCTTTGTGTGGCAGGCTGTGTTATAAATGTCTCTTAACGATACTTCACAGCAAGGTGAGGCTGCTCTGGCCACGCCCTCGTTGCCTCCGTCGGCGGCAGCTTCCCCTGCTGCTGAGCAGCCGGTGCAGCTAGAGGGTGTGCACCTAGAGGAGCCGCCTGCTGCAGCTGCAGCTCCTCAGGCTGACTCACTTAGCAGCCCCAGCCCTGCCCCTGAGCTTATTCAGCCCCCACCACCACCACACGAACCCCACCCGTTTGGACCACCCGGTCCAGAACCAAAGGTACCCGCTGTTTCACCAGCCACTCGGACCGGGCCTGGGCCCCAGCCTGCTGTTTTAACTGCCTGTCTTCTCACACATGCTTCCCACTTGCACTCTGCATGCCATGCCCACACTGTGTGACTCACTGAGCCCACTGTGTGCCTCTGGCTCCCAGAGAAAATGTGCGACACACTAGTCCACATGCACCACAGTGGGCTGGGAGACCAGAAGGACTGGTGCATCTGGGTCTCTGACCAGGGTGAAGACATCCACAACCAGCCCTAACTGCTGCCTCTGACTTCCTTTGCATGGCTCCTAATGTGTTTTTGGTTCCTCTCAGCTTTAACTCTCTTTCTGTAGATGAATGATAGTAGCACTGACAGTGGCATCGTAGTGGGTAGATGTGTCGTCCGTCGTAGTGCCAGTAGTCTGACATTGCATAAGATGCAAACTGAATGTTTTTTGCATGATGAGAGCTAACCTGCAGACAGTACTCTTGGTAACGACTTCTGCTGAGCAATTCTTTCTATGGAAAAAAACAACTTCCAGCAGCTCACTGCATTATGTTCGCCACTCCCATTGAGCACCTGTCTCCGGAGTAGGGATGTCACGATTATAGATTTTCTAGGTACGATTTATTGTTTGAGAAATAATCACGATTTTACGATGATCGCGATTATTATGTTTTTATTTCACAACGCTGGAAATGTATAAAATAACATGAAAACTCCTGTTCTTTCCTTTGAAGTTTTGTGTGTTGATGTAAA
Organism: Craterocephalus marjoriae; assembly: GCA_037177095.1. Classification (NCBI taxonomy): domain Eukaryota; kingdom Metazoa; phylum Chordata; class Actinopteri; order Atheriniformes; family Atherinidae; genus Craterocephalus; species Craterocephalus marjoriae. Next base: position 13,774,663 of record JBAJHY010000009.1, on the reverse strand, counting down.
GAAAACAGAATAAACAAAAGTACCATTCAAATTCCCATTGAATTGAGTAAAAATCCCCTCTGCTCTGGTAACGATTAAAAAGAAAAGCTACAGTATTATATGAATGAATAGATAAAAGATAAAAATAAATTTGAGCTTTAGGATTTAAGTGATGACAATCAAACTATATTTACATTATTAAATAACGATATTTAGAAAGCTTTACGATTATTAATTGTCGCTTCTACTACCGTGATTAATGGTGAAAAATAAATAATCTTGACATTCCTCCTGCCGAGTAGATGTGAACAGATAAACCTTCTTCCATAGGAAGTACTGTGACTACACTTGCTGTCTACAGGCTACACATCATATGTTTGAAATGAGGCCTTTCGGAAATGCACCAATTGCTTGTTATTACACAATTAAACTGGTAAAAAAGCTAAATTCATATACTGATCAAAGGATTAAGATCATTCTTGAAAGGCATCTTGTCAAACAGGCATTCAGAACCGTTTTGGAACAATGAACGAATATTTGCTTCTGTAGTTGACCAATAATGTGATTTTACCAGTAATGTGATTAATCCTTTGTATGTTTTTTTTCCTTCATCTAATGTTGAGAAACTGCTTTTTCATGGTGGTTTGGGAAAAGCTCAGATCGATAATAATCTGATGGGTATGTTTAATCAGCGCCTTCTCTTCACAGATGTACAAGAAAGACCTGTACAACATGGAGGACCCGGTGCGAATCAACCAGGGCATGAAGCAGTCTCTGAGCTACAGTCACCAGCCGCCGTACCAGGACAAACAGCCATACCGCGAATACGACCACCCGCCTTACGGATACGACGGAGGCGGCTACGCAGAACCAAAGCCTCACAACGCTGACTCTCACCTGCACTACGACAACCGTGTGCCTCATTACAACGAACAGTGGCCCCCCTACGACCAGCAGACCTCATCCTCCCAGCCTGCAGGGTACCAGCCAGGCCACCAGCAACCCATGGGCTACAGCCCCCGCTCCCCGTACGAGGACGGGCCGGGGAGGGACTACAGCCCCCCTCAGCCGCGCTACGATGAGGCCCCTCCAGTAGGCTACGACGCCCGGCCGCGCCACAGTAAATCTGGACCCCTGCGTTACGACGAGCCCCCTCCCCCGCCCCCGGCAGGCTACGACGCCCGTTCTCCGTACGAGGCAGAATCCCACAGCTTCCCCATTAACTCGCCTCGCTCGCCAGAGCCTCCAAAGCAGTATTACGGCGACTCCGGGCTGAGGTCCGCCTACATGCCCGGGCCTCCAAACCGGGGTTATAAGCCAGGAATGCACGAACCTATGATAAACTCTGAACCCACCATTACCCCTCCTAAACCAGAGACCCTCCCCTCTCCATGCGAGCCGCCAGTCACTCCCGGCTCCAAACCCCTTCCTCCTCCTCCTCCGCGGGAAGACCTGGATGAAGATCCGGCCATGAAGCCGCAGTCGGTGCTCAACAGAGTCAAGATGTTTGAGAATAAGCGGTCCGTGTCTATGGACAGGGCTAAAGAAGGAGACTCATCGGTGCTCAGGGTACGTCCCTCCCAGATGTGTCCCTCATTTTAATCTGCTTCTTTAACCCTGAAGTAGCTTCATTACATTTTCAAATATTTAAAATGTGAAATAGAAAGATTATTTATGTGAATCCAAGTGCAGTGTGCTTAAAAAAGAATTGGATCCTGGTTATTTATAGTGTCTGCTGTGTAAATTAGATGGGAAACATCAAACTGTCTGTCTTGCAAAATGTTGAAAATATTAATGTTGAAAATATAAAACCACCAACAAAGCAAAACCTTCAGTTTTATAAAGGAATGATTTTTATTCTTACTAGTGCTGTCTGTTAAACGTGTTATTAATGCCGTTATCTGAAATCCATTTTAATGGCATGATTTTTTTTTATCGCGAGATTAACGCTCGTTCCATTTGGGCAAGCCCTCTATAGATTTTTTCCGTGATTTTGCAAACAACTCGTCAAGTTAGAAAACTACAACGCCACACCGGCGCCACACTGTCTAGTCAGACCAGAAACAAAACAACAAACACGTTTGTTCCGTGCTACTTGTTCAGGCGTGCTTGCCAGCTAAACACTAGGCTCCGTGTGTGGCGAGTCGCGAGAAAAGAAAGGAAACTTAAAACTTGCGTTGTCAGACAGAATGCCTTGCAGCACTGCAATGCATTCAAGATGGCTCGGAAATCACCATTCTTACAGTATACCTCACATAAAGAAAGCTACAACATAAAAGAATTATCTATTTTCTGATCTATATCGACTTCCTAACAGCTTACATGAGCATTACATCATGACAAATATCCTGTTAAAAGATATAATGAAATAAAACGTATAGAAATGAAGGATTATAAAAAAAATTATACGATTAATAAGCAAGTTGTGAGTTAACTTTAACCCTCATGCGATTAATCACAAAAAAAATTTCAATCGACTGACAACACTACTTCTTGCCTATAAGATGTATTCGGAGTCCCAGATGTGTGTGTATACTCTCCTTTCATACTGAACATGTTTTGAATCCAGTTCAAGACGCATTAAACGAGACTTTTGCTTTCCAGCCTGCAGATATTCCTAAACCTGTGACTGCACCTGGTCCAGTCCTCAAAGCCAATTCCCTTAGTAACCTGGAGCAGGAGAAGTCCACCTATAGGTATGTACTTCTCTCTGCTGAGCAGTAGGACAACACTGCACATCATCTAAATGTTGGCATCTGTGAATTCAGTTGTTGTTGTTTGTAGTTTGAGCACCACCTAGTGGAGAGAAGCCTCTGAACAACACCCTGTCTAAGAAATACACATCGTTCTTAGATTGATGACTAGGTTAAATATCTTTATGTAATTCACTTCATTAGGACATTAATGGCTCCAGAACATATTTGTTGCCTGCGTCTTTGTTCGGCGTGCGGTAGATGTAAACGCGTGCAGCCTTCTCACTTGTTTTCTTTGACTTTCTGTTCAGGACTCCTGAGCCACAGAAACCTCATACGAAGCCCCTAGACGATGCAGTCCGGTTGAATCATTACGACCCAGATGAGGATGAGGAGTACTACAGGAAGCAGTTGTCCTACTTTGATCGTCGTAGCTTTGACAGCAAGGCGATGTGCCAACCTCCTCCTGGCATCAACCGCTTCCACGATCTGCCCAAACCAGCCCAGCTGTCCTACCCGTACAACAGGTATGACATCGCGCCCTGCAGCAGCTGCGCCGGCTGTCTCACCAGATCCTTCAACTCTGTGAACATGCAGAAACTATTGAAACAGACTTATTTCATGAGCCGTACTGTTTGTCGCTGCAGAGTGGAGTCTGTGGAGAAGGTGAGCCCAGTAGAGAAGAGATATGAACCCCTGCCCCAAATCAGTCCGTCTTCACACTACGGGCCCCCAGCATCTGTCCTCCCACCAAACACGCTGCCCAAACTCAGCCCCAGTGATGGTAAGTTCTGGAAATAGACCCACTGACCTCTGAAATTTCCATCATGCACCAATATAGTGCTGGCAGATATGTCACTAACACAACTGAGCAGCAGCGAATCGTTGAGTTGTTGCCGTGCACTTAGCCTTGAGTTAAAGCTACTGCTTTCCATGTCTATCTCCAGTTTTCTTGGAATTCTCGTTTTTGATGTATTAAAGATTCATCCCAACATATTCAGTGGATTTTTTCCTTACATAAATTGTTTGTCTATACATTATACTGCAAACGAGACTGGTTTTCATGTTATTAGCTGGGTTTTGGGAGGTGTTTTCCTCTGGTCTGAGTTGATTGTTTCCTTTTCTTTTCCATCTTTTTCTTATGTTGTGAACCAACTTCCATCTAAAAGCCCAGGTACGGAGTAATTTGATTTCTACATATTTTGGTGTAAAACAATAAAATATTTTTAATCATTTTAACATCAAAACTACTACATTTCATCCTAACTGAGAAACGGCAGCAGTGATATAAGTCTTATAAGTCTTATTCATATTTCATTGAAATAAAAATATTAGAGTTTGAAATGTCTAAATAATAAAATGTTTTTGGGTTTTTCCTAGCAAAAAGTTCTTTCTTTAGTTGTAACAACAGCTAAAAATGGAAGTCATTGTGCAGGCATACATAGAACTTCCTAGCTGAAAACCGTCTTCAAAGCGTGTTAAGATGCTACTTTCTCTGAACATGTGCAGTAGACATTAGAAAAGGAAGCTTGGGGCTTTTCTTACTGCTTGTTCATGCAGTCGCTTTGGCGTATGGGGATCCAAACAGCTGGTGACATCCTGGCCAGGAGGAATGTATTCAGCATGGTAAACCGAATGTGATTGTCATCTGTAGAGCTTTTCATTTATAGAATGTACCATTTTACAGGATAAATCCTCATTATAAAGGCTGAATCATCCGAAGCCCATTCCTTGGATCTAAAACAACTAATTATGGATAACATTGGCTATTTTAATAAAGCTTGACGTGACTCTCGCATGCCTGTAAAAGAGTGAAGAGAATGGCTGCGGAAAAATGTGGGAGGGATGAGGAAGGAGAGGAAGGGAGGAAGAGCAGGCTGTGATAATGATGAGTGAGATGATGGCACACTGACCTAGTAATGCTGCAGCGTCGTTGCCAGTGGGGATGAGCTGCCCTACTACTACTGTACATCCCTGTCTGACAAACACACACACATCTATATACACACACACATCGACTCTACCCAGCGCTCACACACTTCACTTTGCCTCACTCATCAACACTTTCTGCACTCCTTAACCCCTCACCCTCTCCTTTTACTTGTCTCACCATCTGCTTCATCTCTCTCTGCCTTCATACCTGGCCTGCATGTTATGACAACAGATAGAAACAAGCATAGCTCGCCGGCTCGAGCCTTCATACCAGAGACAAACACAGGGAGAGGATGAAAAGGAGATGCAGCGGAAAGATATAGATCAGAGGAATACAGGGAGAGCTTTTGAAGAGGGAATAAATGAAGGTAAGAAGTTAAGCATCTCAGTGATAAGCAAGAACAAGAGCACAGATGGCTGATACAATCTTTTGGCCTGACACCCGGATCATTAAAACTTCTACGTGATTGAAGGTAAATGTCAGGCTCAAAGGATCCTTAGGCAGAAAAGACATTTCAGACTCTCAGCTGTTTTAATGTTTGAAGAACTTCAAATGGAGCCAAGATAAAAAAAAAAAAACTAGAGGGGTCTGTGAGTTTTTTTGCACATTAACGACTGTGCATCATAATCTCCACAAAGGTTCCATATAAGCCTACAGAAAGAGAAAGTGTGTGCCGCGTACTGAGATGAGAACATCATTTCCTGCTATGCTGCTTTTAGTTTTTATCATCATCATTATTATTAGGCCCGAGCACCAAAGGCGGTGCGAAGGCCTATTGGAATGCAAATGTTTCTTCTTCTTCTTCTTCTTGTTCTTCTTTTTCTTATTCTCCTCAAAACTCTTGGGCATTTTTGGGGACTTGCCCATGCTCAAAAAGTCACCATATTTTGCGTACCCCCCAATGGAATCAGTAAAATTTTGTAAGTCACCGATTTTTACGAAACTTGGTGCACATGTTCTACATGCTTGGGCGGACAAAAAAGCCTCTTGGAGCCATGGTCCAAACCCAACAAGAAGTCGGCCATTTTGGGTCAAAGGCGCCATTTTGGTGTTTTACTCACGTCGCATTTGATCGAACTACTCCTAGGAATTTTATCGTAGAACCACCAAAGTTGGTCAGAATGTTCAGAAGGCATGTGGGGTTAAAAATTAGCCAGCGATTTTTCCTAAGGTTAACAGTTTAGTGTGGGCGGGGCCTCAAAGTTCGATGTCTCGCCATGAAAAACAAAATCGCTATAAGTTCCACATAAAACCAGATATCTGTACCAAAATGGACGGGTATGATGGTGGTCCCATCCTGAACACACCTACATGTCAATATTTTGATTATGACTTAGCCACGCCCCCTGGCGACAGTAAGTGACGTTTTTTACTCAGACTGCCATATATCTGGACCTTTTGACACAAACAGGTCAAAATTGGGTGAGAGAGCAGAGAACAAGTTCGTGAAGACATGGGGTGAGAACTGTAGCTCTACACTGCAGGGCGTGGTCGTGGCGCCATGGCGGAATTCGATATTCCGCCAAGACATCATAAACCCTTATAAATCCCTCAGATTTTATCCGATCACCATCAAACTCACACAGATTGATCAGTGTCCTGTGCCCAGTGCCCTGAACAGGAAATGGTTGTCACTTCCAGTTTGGGTCTAAGCCCCGCCCATTTGCAACAGGAAGTGACTGATTTTGAGGCCAAAATGAGCTGCATTCATCAGGAAAGAGCCTGTTGGCTCTGAAGTGTGTGGGGAGGGAGCTGCTGGTGGACGCGGCGGTGCAATAGGCCAAGCAGGTGCGAGGGCCTCCTACGCCGCTTGCGGCTTTAATTATTATTATTATTATTATTATTATTATTTATTTACTTACTAATTTACTTGTTTTTTTAGGTTCTGTAAAACAACATCTTCAAGCAAACATTACTGAGCCTCATAAATAACATGTCAAATCTAGTGGAGAATGTAAGTGATGGAGACATTTTCAAAATAAAGAAAATGGAATATAATCTGCAGGTATGTTTGTGGCACTCTTATATTATCATCCCTTCCACAGTTTTCAAACCCTTCTGAGCTAAAAGTTTGTCCCAACTCGTTAAAACAGAAACCACTCGATACTTGTCACATGTGAGTTGCTTTGGATAAACTAGCTGCTAAATCAATATAACGTAACACACACACACACACACAAACACACACACACACATTAAAAGACAGACAGATATATAGATAGGTGTAGTGTGAAAGAATGGTAACACATTACCTTTGCACGCACAACGGTCTTGTGGTTCACTCGGCACATCTCAAGGTCTTGTACCCAACCGTCTGTGAACCGGACCTGGGCCTGCTGCAGGGACCTAAAGTTGCTAAAAACTTTGTGCGTGTACGCACTAACATTTAAAATCATAAAATTATAAATGTGTCCATGCTGGAAGTTGGGCAGTATGCCAATATCTTTGCTCCATTCTGTATGTTCATACGGGTCGAGTCCATTCACTCCTTTCAGTTCGTCCTCGTACCGTTTCCTAGCTTTTTGGCCAAGTTTTTCTCCGGACGGGCCTGCAGCACTCTCCTTTGCCTTGTACATATTGTCTACACAGCCAGTATAAACAAGATAATGTATTACTGTATATTGTGTCCAAAAAGGCTCCGCAGAGTCAAAGCCAGTTTTGGTTTAACGAACATGCAAGGCTTTGTTTATATTTCGCAGCCCCTCACACCCATGATGCATTGCGCATTGGTCACATGGTCCATCAATCTCTGTTAAAGTCAGGACGGAAGTAGCTTTAGGGCTGGGATATACTTGCTGCTGGTGACGCGTACGCATCATGGCTGCCATGCGTCACTAATGTCAGTTCGGCACGTTGGCCACTCCCGTTGACGTGCTCATCGGCCACATTTACCGCATCTAACTGCAGCAAGACATTTTCCCCCTTAGTTTCTACAGTAAAGTAAAAGTATCAGTCCTTCTTCCTTGTTTTCATTTTAAACTCGCTGTTAGGGCAAAAATCCCGGAAATACAACTGACAGCAACTTGTTACATTCAGAGTACAAGTGCTCTATACTCCGCCTAGTGGTGCCCACAAATATCGCCCGTTTGGCCGCACGTGCCTTCGTGGTTTACAGCAAGTATGTTCACAAACCACAGAGCTTGTGAACACGCTTGTTTATTCCTGAGTAACGTTCCACATTACTTGAGGGCACAGCAAGTATTTCCCAGGCCTTAAAGTTTAGGGAAGGACACTACGCTGAACTGTTGGAGACGTCCCACTTTTGAGAGAAAAACTCTAAAGTGGAAACGTCCTGCTGTGACCAAACATCTGAACAGATGTACATTTAGTTTTCCATGTAAAGGCTCATATTTTTCCAGGGATTAAACTAGTCCTGACTTACTGTCCGACGGGAACCGTGTTTACTCATAATTCACTTTTTCCTACATCTATGGTGGTTCCGTTTGAACTCAGATTTTCCGACTTTCAAGTGGGAATTTTCAACTGTAACGGCCTCCTGAAGTCGGATTTCTGACTGGGAAGTGGGAGGAGCCTCACCAGCCCAGACTTCGCGTTTCTGCGTTGTTGTTGCAGAAGCTCCTATAATCTCACGTTTATTTGCACTTCTGACCGGTTTTGTTGCGTTAAATGAGTCGTACAGGTAGTGTTGTTGGAGATAAATGCAGGGAGATGCTGCTTCACATTTTTCATGAACTCAGCTGCAACGAGATCCAAACCAGGCAAACGTTTAAAAACGTCTGTTTCCTTTCTGCAGAAGTTGTAAAACAGCTGATGCTGCTTAGAAACAACGTTTGCAGGTCTGTTATAGCTGCTTTGCTGGTTCAAAACAACAACTGAACCAAAGAAACAGCTTTAATGTGGAAGCGGCCTTATTATTTTATAAGTTGTTAACGGGTCTGACGTCATCTCCAGTTAAGACTTCCCAGTTCCAGGCTAGAGGAAGCAGCAGCACCAGGCCATCATGTGACCGTATCACGCGCGTCCAACATCCGGTTCCTGTTTGTCACATGACCAGTGCCCTGCTGTCATCCCTGCTCCTCCGCAGCACTTCGCTCGCGCATCACGCACCGTCCCTCTGATCTCCCTGCGACATGGCGACGCTGGTGGCGAACCGAGCCGCGGACGTGAACGGGCTGGCGGGAGCCGCGCGGACCCACACCCAGGCGGTCACCAGGAACTACATCTCCCAGCCCCGGCTAAGTACGTTAGCGCTGCTAGCTGCGGCTCGCGCGGTGGCCGGGCCGGGCCGGGCCGGGCCGAGCCGAGCGGTAACCGTCGCTGTACTAGATGGAAACGAAGCTGATGTGAGCTTAAATTAGCAGGAGTTCCGCCATCATGGCATCGCTGTCCCTGCAGGACGGGTTGTTTGCCGCAGCTAAGGTAGCTGCTGAGCTAGCATCGTCAGGGTCACGACGGCGGTGCAGAAGCGCTTGTATGCGCGTACATGCGGTGTGATGCGCGTACGTGCGAAGTGGATGCGCGTACGTGCGGTGTGGACGCGTGTTGACCCCCTCCTGAGCCTTCATGGAGCTGTTAGCACGGTTTAAATGTCCTGAGAGGATTAGCTAGCTAGCCGCGGGTCAGCTGACTGAGGAAGCACCACAGAAGAAGAGTCACTAGGATTTATGTTGTTCGACTGGATGAGTGGAAGATGGATGGATGGATGGAGGGATGATGGAGGGAAAGGGATTTGATGATGGCTTTACGTGTGTGTGTGTGTGTGTGTGTGTGTGTCTGTGTAAAGGTAAGATGAGGAACTTTGGTTACTTCTAAGGAAGGAGTTAACTTCTGTGTTGTGTGTGTGCAGGGATCATAAATTGCAAAGTTAACTTGAGTGAGTGTAAGCGAGTGAGAGAAAGTAAAAGCTTCACGTCTGTACCATCTTGGCCCGGATTAAACCCTAAACTCACAGGGCTAATACCACCGCACCTTAAATCCACCGGTTCTTACCTCTGACTTAGCAGAACCACTCTTAATCACAAGTGCAATATTTGTAGGAGTGAGAGCGGGGGGTGACAGTACCATCTGTCTAGCTGCTGTAGCCCTTGCCCCTGCCCAGCTGGTGGG
>JBAJHY010000009.1:13384991-13395292 GCA_037177095.1 Craterocephalus marjoriae | reverse complement strand
GCCCCTCACATCCGAAAAGACGAATGGGGTCCAGAAAAAGCATTGTACAGAAAGCAACATGTTTTCTTCACTCCAGAGTTAGGGCATTTTTTAATTTCTTGTACTGCAAGTTTCATAAAATGTTATGAATAATAGAGTTACAGTATAAATTCAGTTCAGATTGTGTTTAATATGTAAATGAGACATGACCTCTATCTGTAATGCATTGACTTGAATATGTTGCTAATTAAAGTGAACTTAATATTTTGGGACATTTCCTCCACATTAATCTGGAAAACGGCGTGATGTGGAAGAAAAAGAGCACAAGGTTTCACTGTATCTAGGTGGGGACTGTAAGCTCATAAATCCATTAAAAATTCTGCAAAAGTAAGCCATAAATAATTCCAGAGTTGAGTGTTTAATGCTATTATCGTTCCAGAGATGATATATAAGTGAACGTGTGTATGGACGGCTGTTTTCTGAGTGCTGGTACATTCCCTCAGTGCAAAATATAAAGAAATAAGGGGTGGTTTAAGGCTGTTGCAAAGGACTGTATGTTATTAGGATGTCAGCTGTAATGAGAAGAGTACATATGAGATGTAATAAGCAGTGTGGTTACCCCTTTGTTATCTGTCTTGAAGTGAAAGGGTAGGTGGCACATGGGGTACATTTAACATTATGAATAAATTTTTCATGTTATGGTTGTACTCATTTTATTTGACTTTTTGACATGGAAATATACCAGATGTAAATGCAGAGGGATGAGTAGAAAATGAATTTCAAATCTCTGAGGCTATATAACAAAAAAAAAGAAAAAGAAAGAAAGAAAAGACATTCTCAAGAGCTGACAGGGACATTGTTACAGGCAGTAAGGTTACTATCCAACTTTTGTTATATAAACATATAAACCTCAACAGATGTGAGACAAGTCAAATTTCATCTCCTTTTGTTTTAAACAGATGACCTCACTGACTTGTGCATCTATTGTGGGGCGAACGAGCTAAGATCGACATTGACTGGGTAAAAAAATAGAGCAATTCTGATTTTGAATTGTAAATTATATATCGAGGGCTTGGAGCCAGAGGGGCATAAGTGGCATTTTGGGTAAATATGGGTTCTATACTGTATATCAAATTAAAGGTCTTAATGAGTTCTATCCAGTGGTGCCAAAAAGACCTTTCTGAAATCAAACTGTATTGAATAAAGCAACAAAACAAACGCATTACACAAAAATGTGAGTAATGTTTGGAGCAAGAGGCCTTCTGGCTCTGAGAAATACATGTTGGATCAACATGTTTATTCAGAGCCAGAAGTGCGTAATTGTAGTTAGTACCCTTATCAATGGCTAACGTGGACAACATGAAACTGTCTGAGGCAGAAAAGATTTTGATGAACATTATTAAACAAACTGATGAATCATATATTGAAGAAGTTGATGGTGAGTCAGAGTGACTTTTAAATGTATTTCCTCACATGAGTAATGACAGGCCTTGTTAGGGTTAGGGTTAACCCCATTGCTTTAGTCTGATCTGGATGAGCTAGCTAGTACACCCTGCTAGCTAGCTTAGTGTTTTGACAGAATATTTTTTTAACTTTATCATAATCTACTTTACCCTAGCTTTGAATGAATAGATTGAGGGCACTTTTGTAGGATATGTGTTAAAGGTGATTAAGAATGGTTGATTGGGGTATTAATCCTTGTTCTGTGATGTGATAAGTAGCCAAAAAAAAATTGGTTGGGTCTGTAATGGTTCGGAACCTTCTTAAAAGGCTGTCCGAAGTGCTCTGTATGTTTGTTTGGTGAATAACACATTGTTTTGCTCTTTTTGGCGTAGTTTCTGAGCTTATCTGGCAACCTCATTAAGAAATGCACGTAAGACGTCTATGTCATCCGTCGTCTCTGTGAACTACACTCCGTGATTGGTTGGCGGCCATTGACTTCACTGCCTTCACTGCTAATATCATTAGCCATGGCGTTTTCGGAGATCCAGCCTTATATATTCGAACCAGAATCGGAGGAGGAGGCAGAAGAAGTTTGCACACTGCTGGCGCAGCCAGGGGAAAGCACGGCAGGGCTTTGCCATTTATGCTTACTGTCAAAGCTTTCTGCTGCTACTTGCTGCTTGTTTGACCAGAGAAGGGATGGAGAGCTTGTTGGACCAGGTGGCTCTGCAGCTTAAAACCAACAATGCCGACACACATGATGGATCACCTGCCCGGTTTGGGAGTTTAAAGGGATAAACCGTGCAACTTTTGACCCAAACATCAGCATGTTAGAACAGTTCTGATTCTAATGATGCTGAATTTGACCCATGTAGCAGGACTTGTGAGGGAAAAGGGCATTATGTACAGAACAATGCGATGATGACAGGAATGTCATGAGATTAAGCAGCACTAACTGGCTAATTCAGGTTAAATGGTCAGAACAGAAGCTTCTCTGCAGCAGGACATAGCGAGCAGCTGGGTTGAAGTTATGATGCTGGAGCAGAAAATGACTTAAGTGTGTTTACTGTTCATCATGTGATTATTTAGCATGTATTTAACAGCTGGGTGGGGGCCGTTCACGTGATGGTGAGCTGTGCTGTTGAGCAGCTTTCTGTGCAGCATGTGAGCTGTGGATTAGCATGTTGGATATGTTTGGTATGCAGAAAGCGATCATTCTGAGCCAACAACACTTGTTGTTGGAGGAGCATGAGAGCTGCTGAGGCCGAAAAAGAAATTCAGAGAAAAAAGTCAGAATTCAACTTTTTTCTTCACTGGCTATCATACTGTTTTGTACTGTGCAGGAAAAAATCCCAGTTAACTTAAATCAGCTGTTTAATTGAAGAAAATGTAACACTGAACATTAAATTAAACAGCAGGTAAAACGTTCCTTTAGGATACCATGGCTACACATGATGGTTGCCAGCTTCACACAAACAACACAAGGAAGTGTGTATTAGTGTCTCAGTGATATTCCATCTATCTATTCATCCATCTTCGACTTATCCATGGTCTGGTCAGCGGAAGCCAAGACCACCCTCTGGGGAGGGGGGGGGTTCCTGAGGTGCTGCCAGGCCAGCTGAGAGACAGAATCCCTCCAGCATGTCCTGGCTCTACCCCAAGGTATTGTCCTAGTGTGACATGTCTGAAATCCCTCCCCAGGGAGGGTGCAGGAGGCATCCTGACCAGGTGGCCGAGCCCCCTCAGCTGGCTCCTCTGGATGTGGAGGAGCAGCGGCTCTACTTGATGTCCGATGTCCGAGCTTCTCATCCTTTGTCTAGAGCCTGGCCACGCTGCAGAGGAAACTCATTTTGCCCGCTCTGATTGGTAATCTGCTTCGTTGGGTCTTTGGCCATAGGTGAGGTTAGAAAAACCACTTTCAGAGCTTCTGGCTTAGCTCCTTCTTCACCACCATGGACCCATGCATCACTGCAGACGCTGCACCCACCCACCATCCATCTCCCCTCCATCCTTTACCCAACATCCAACCCAGAGGGACCCCCCTCAGTCCTGATCACCAAACTGGATCTACTCAGTCCTGATCCACCAAACCAGATCCCCGCAACATCTTGGTTGATCCTACAAAATTCTGTCCATAACCGTTATGAACAGAATCTGTGACAAAGAGCAACTTCGGTGGAGTCCAACCATCTCCAAGTTACTGCCAGCAATGCAGACCAGGCTCTGGTACTAGTACTACAGGGACCAGACAGCTCATACCATCTCTATACTCCTGGAGACCCCACAGGAGTTCCAAGGGGAACGCCTTCATAAAGTCCACAAAGCACATGTAGACAGGTTCCCATGCCCCCTCCAGGACCCTGAGGAGGGTCTAGATCTGGTGCACTGGTCCAGGACCGGAATGAAAACCACACTGCTCCTCCTCAATCCCAGACACCACTATCCAGCAAAAACCTCCTCTCTTTTCTACATTACGGGGGCGAAACACGTCAAGTTTGTATCTTTTTGGTTGTAAGTTGGGCAACTAAATTGAAGTTTAATGTTAAAATAATCAACCATAAAATCAGAAAGGGCACATAAAACAACTGGGGAACATCCAGAGAAGGTCGCTGGTTCGATCTGGGCAGAGTTTGAGCCAGAGGGAGCAGTAGGTTCGAGCTGGAAGGCCAACAGTGGCCTTTCTGTGTGGAGTCTGCATGTTCTCCCCGTGTATGCGTGGGTTCTCACCGGGTACTCCAGCTCCTTCCCACTGTCCAAAGACATGCAGGTTAACAATCTAAATCCAGTGTGTGTGAATGGTTATCTGTCTCTCTAACCTCATCAACCAGGTCCAACATGCTTTGACAGAATACTTTACTAAGACGTGATGGCCTGCAGCTGAAACGCTGTGTCTTAACTTTGAAGGCGGGCTTAGCCAGTTGAGAGACAACCCAACACAGAAACCCAGAAGTGACCCAACATCTGTGACGCTAAAGCGGATACACATGAGACGGAACAAAAACGAGTTTGGCGCGTGGGAGCCGTTATACAGAGCCATGGCTAATGGCACCTGTAGCGAAGCTTTGGGTAACTTGATGTGTGACTTCAACCTTAGAACTTACATGTCTGTGCATTTCAGGTATGATTTTTTAGAATGATGCAAAAGTAGTGTAACTAGTAATGTAACAAAGTTACTTTCCAAAAAAGTAACTTAAGTAATGTAAGGAATTACTTTTTTTAAGGTGGTAATGAGTAATATGTAAGGAATTACTTTATTTTGTGTAACTACCCCAACACTGCTCAGGACTCAGAAACTCACAGACATTTTTATCCAAACACACACCGATGACCAGCGAACAGATCACAAGTGAGAATGGTTGCCTTTAGCAGCCATTCAGACTGTCTGTGTCAACCTGTGTTCATGTTATCAGGCCAAAATCATCCGGGTGTATAACTTATGATCTGGGTCATTTGGGTAGTTTCTTTTGTCATTATGGTTTAAAAAGAGCAAAAACAGTTGTTTGACAAAAAATGGGTTCACTCAGCCTCTAACCATGAGTAAAAAAAATACATTTTCTCTTATTTCCCTGAACATTCCCTGAAACATGACACAAACAAAATCCCAAATTCTGTCAGGTTATGTAAACCTTTGGGCATAACTGTGCATGCACATAACTTGAGTTCTAACTTCAGAATATTGTTTGTACAATCAATTTGTAGGGTTAGTCTTTAAAGTCATATTTCAGCCCATAATTCTCACAATTAGTTATTTAATGTTCAGAAGCAACAAAACATAGTAAACAGTGTTCTTGAATATAAATGTATTAATAAATTCACATGGCTGGTACAACATTTACCATGGGAGCTAATGGTTGCTGGTGCCAGATGGGCTGAACTTAGTATTTCAGAACCGGCTGATCTGCAGGGATTCTACGGGACGGATCCAGTGAGCAGCTGTTGTCTGGACCAAAACACCTTGTTGATGTCAGAGGAAAATAGGCAGACTGGTTGGAAATGATAGAAAGGCAACTGGAGTTATTTGAGTTGTCCCCAAATAAACCCAATGAAAACTAAATATGACTAAACTTGCTGTTGTATAACTAGATTAGCACTGCTGCATAGCTTCATGCTAGCCTTTCATAATGCTTGTAGTTGTACAGAAGCAGCCAAATGCCAGTATTTTTAAAGGGTAACTAATTAAAATTTAATTTAAATTTTTATTCAAAGTGGTGTCATACTGGTGATCGATGTATGGATGTAAAGACATTTCCAACTGTGTCTTTGTCCCGTGTCTCAGATTTGCTGAAGTAGCAGCTCGCTACTAGCTACCCAACTACTACGGTACAGATGCCGATAAGAACACTGCTGCAGATGAATCCAAACTTTAAAGCATAATTCCTCAGTTTCTTTTAAAGTTCGTTGAGTTGCGTTGGTCCTTTGTAAGAGATTCAAGACAAAGATGCAAATGTGGCTGTCTGTCTAACCAATGGGAAAGCTGGTTACATTTGAGAAGCAGCTGTGATTGGTTCAGAATGTCAGGTAGAGGAGATCATGATAAACAAAAAAATCAAAAGAAGCAGCACAGCATACAATGTAGGCTATGTGGCTTTTAGATACATTGCAGCTTTTACTTTGCTGGGAACCTGAAATATGCACGAAATGAGCGCAGAGGACAGACAGAGGATGGACAGAATGCTCTGCCCGTATGCAAACATAGTATTTTCATATATTAATGTTGAGCATAAAAGAGCCCTTAGATCCCTGTGAGTAGTGTTACTGTGTTTGTCATGAAAAGCTTGCCAAATGCAGCACAAACTGGGGAGAATCAGTACTAAACCACTGGCAGATGATTCCACCGTCTCACTAATTAGTTTCAGTCACAAGACTTTTTATGCATCAAAATGTCTGAGCTGCAGTTTGACTGAGTAAAAAAACTTTTTTTATTTCCATGAGTGTTCCTACTATAAGTCCACACGGATTATACTGCACTGAAGAACAAGTTAAATCCATGTAGACTCTGAAAATGATCCGCTTTGATTGCACAGAAGCAAAAATAGCACAGGGAAAAAGTGAAAAAGCAGAGAAGCTGCTACTGAAGAACACAGGGGGAAAATAAATTGTCATTGGTTATTGGTGAGTATCCAGCTTATTCTTTGACAAACTGATTAGTGCTTTCTGGCGACACTGAGGATGCTGCCTGCCAACAAATACAAAATTAATTTTACCATGAAGGCCAGAGATGTGAAGAGGAAGCCGGTGACCAGTTTGACGTACGGTCCGTAGCTCATCACCACCCACAGACCCTGACGGAAGGAGAGCGGCTTCGTTTTTTTCTGCCCGATGTCTAAAATCCAGCAGACAGAAACACTGGGAAGTTATAATCCTTGCTTTTAAAACTCAAAGTCAATCTGATTATCAAGAATCTGGCATGTCTACAATCTGGTGCATCTTGCAGAAAATGTAGCGCCCGCCAGAATGTGGCCTCCACATATTTGTAATTCTCTTGAACAAGCTCAGCACAAAGCAGTGGCACGTTTTAAATAAAAAATCTAGTTAAATTTCAGTTTTATGTCAGAATTTCTGCTTTATAAGTAATATTTCCACACAAAACACGTGAGAGCTTCTTATGCCATCTGGCAGATTCATACCTTTTTGCTCCTTTACTCCGAAAAACAGGATGGCTGCACACAAGACGTAGATAATACAGATGACCCCTGAAGCAGTCAAGTACGCTTGTTTCTGGGAACAAAACAGAAAAGATAAATGTAGTAAAATTTTGGCTTTTATCCAAAATTTTCTTTTGCACTGTACATATTTTTCTCTTTTAAACATATAGCAGAAATGTGTTACACAGTTTGACATTTCTGTGGGATATTTGAATCAATATATGTTTAAACTCAATCTGTTTTAGTTGTCAGTTGTCTGCGTTTCTGTTTTCAGATCCAGAAACGACATCCACTTAATGCATATTCTGTATGTTGAGAGCAAAACTTCAGAAGGTTTATTCTAAAAGCTGAATATTTGCCAGTTCCACCCACCCCCCTGATCAGCTCCTCTAAGTATTTGAGTTCAATGTCCTTATGAAAGACCCTGTTGTTTCAAAGTTTAAGCCGTTTCGTTGATGGTTTGTGGTTATGCTGAAGAATTTAAGTCCTTCATAACGACCCCATACTGTGTAATCTATTAGTTCTGCTGGTAGCAAAAAAAAATAAAGTTTTGCCACCACTTATTACAGTTTTAATGCCTTACTTTTACTCTTTCAAATAAACTTTTTTCATTGTGTCCAAACATTGAAATAATTTAAATCTATTAGAAGGATAACCCCAAAGATCTTTTATGACTCATATGATCATTAAACGTTCCCCCCTCCATATGATTTTTTTTTCTTTGTGAAGTCTTTGCAAGCCTGTAATGGGCCATTCATTGGAGGCAGATGTGTTAAAATATGGCAACTACTAAATTATGCAGGGCAGGGTTCCTTCAGGATCAGGACTGATAAAATTAACAAACTTTAAGAAACCAGTGGTGACTAAGGGCTCCAACTGGGTCTCAATAACATCACACTTCAACTAACTGCAAAGACTATGTCTGACTGCCTGTTAGGATATACTGTCCATATCTGCATAATGGGGGCAGAAGTCCATTTACGGTATTCAAAAAGGAAAACTGATAGACCGCGTCGCACCACTGTCACCATAGAAACCTATTTTTAGTTCAAGATGTTGTTCATTAGGATTTCTACTGAATTTGTTTGTAATGCGTGTCCTGACGGCTGTGGAAGACAATAACAAGAGATGTTTCTAATGTTGGCTTGGAGTGAGTGGGAAGCAGGGCCTGCAGCCTTGCTGCCTTTTAATGAGTGCTCTTGGTGTGAATGAACAGAGAAAAGCACATACTGTGGATGTCTCCTCATTGTTCTAATGGCGTGAAAAACAAAAGGTACAGAGTGCTGTTTAAACGTCTTCCTATCAACTTTCACTGTAATTACACTCCAGGCTTGATTCGTACGCGCGGCAGAAGGGATGTGGATGTGTCTAACTGTGAAGTACATCTAATTTTCACATTTTAATATAATTATAATGCTCTATTTTAGAACCATGCGTGCTACACAAAAAATACAATTTACCCATGTATGTGCACACACATACATATGCTGGAATGTCTGTGCTACAGCGCAGAGTAAGATGATCTGAAATGACATCCATGACACAGAAAAGCACAAATCAGCCCTGGCAGAGACAGCCAGGATTTGGACGTCTCCCCTCAAATGTCTTCTGGCCTAATTAAGCCTGGAAGAGGTTTAGAAGGAAGGTGAAAGGAAGAAGGAAGAGGAAGATGAAAGGAATGAGGAAGATGAAAGGAAGGAGGGATAGGAAGATGAAAGGAAGGAGGAAGAGGAAGATGAAAGGAAGGAGGAAGGACTGGAGGCAGAGGAAAGAGATGATGATGAAGAGGATGAAGAGGATGAGGAAGATGAGGAAGATGAGGAAGATGAGGATGAAGAGGATCTGATGGGGAAGAATGAAAGGAAAACTGAAACTCCATCTCCCAGAATGCCGCGGGGCTTCCTGTGTGTGCGGGAGGCTGTGGGGCTGCAGGGGGATTGTGGGACGTGTAGTTCAGACGAGCTGCTGCAGGCGGTGGTGGACGGGTTGAGGGGGGGGATGGAGGGGGGGAGGGAGGAACAGCTGACTCCAGGTGAGGGGGCGGAGCTTCTGGCGGCGGCGGAGCAGGTGGGGGAGGCGGTGCAGCGCCTGGCGGTCGCCATGACGACACATGGAGACGCTCGGTTAGAAAACTTTATTTAAACACATAGAAAAGTATCAAAGGTCCCGGCGTTTCCACGGAAACGTAGCTGCAATTACAAAAATAATTTAAACGTTCTGATTGGTGCTACCTGGCCCGCTCGTAGCCCCGCCCCCTGCGCCCCCTCCCCCGCCGCGGCGCCGTGGGGGCGGGGCTCGCTGAGGGAAGCGTCCTGTTCTGCCGTAGCCCCTCCCTCCGGGGCGGAGGGGGCGGGGCCTGACTCCTGGTTCTCCTCTTGGGGGGCGGGGGCCGTCTCCGCTCCCTCCGCCCCCCCCTCCCCGCTGGGGGCGGGGCCTGAGCCCGGCGGACCCCCTCGGCCTGAGCCGAGTCTCTACTGAGCGTGCCCAGAAGGAAGCCGTCCCCTTTGGGCCCCTCCCCCGGCGGCCGGTCGGCGTTCAGGTCGGGGCTCAGACTGCGGAACAGCTGGCGGACGCAGGGGGGCGGGGGGCCCGAGGGGGCGGGGCCTCGGCGCCACCGGGGCGGGTTCTTCAGGATGCGGTTGGTTCCCGGCTCGTAGAAGCGAACAGGAAGTCGTTTGTACTTCAGCTTCAGCCCCCGCAGCTCCGGAGGGCGCCGCCGCCTCCCCCTGCGCTGGGGGGCGGGGCCTGAGGGGGCGGGGCCGGAGGGGGCGGGGCCGGAGGGGGAGCAGAGCAGGTAGACCAGCGAGGTGCGCGGCTGGACAGGTGTGACGATGCCGGAGTACGACGGGGGGAGGCAGCGCCACGCCTGCGGCTCAGGCGTGCGCTCCGCTGCGTCCTGATTGGCTGCGGGGGTGGAGGTGGGCGGGGCTTCTGCACACACCTGGTGGACCGACGGAACGAGCAGCTGGACGGTCTGAGTGCCGTGGCTCACCTTCACCACCTGCAGGACGACAGACGCAGAGAGGAAGAACGGCGTTCTGTAAGAGACTCTAAAAACTAAAATTTTCCGCATGGGCATCACGGGCGCCCCAAGCCCCGCCCCCTCTGACTCACCTGATACCTGAAGCCCCGCCCCCTCTGACTCACCTGATACCTGAAGCCCCGCCCCCTCTGACTCACCTGATACCTGAAGCCCCGCCCCCTCTGACTCACCTGATACCTGAAGCCCCGCCC
>JBAJHY010000009.1:13049922-13062131 GCA_037177095.1 Craterocephalus marjoriae | reverse complement strand
TTTTGTCTTTCACATTAAAAACACACCGTTTTTGGTGGTAAAATAGCATTAAAAGGTAGAGGTAAATGGAATTCCCCAAAAATATAATGAAAATAACAAAATTATCAAAATATAAAATGGAAAAAACAGAAAATTTGGGCAAAATAAAATGGAATTTAGGAAAAATTAAAGCCGATTTTATAGGGCCGTGTACAGGATGCAGACTCAGACAGCGCATGTCTGATGAGACGTACCGGTGTGTTGTTGGGTCCTGAGTCTGCGATGATGAGGATGATGAGGACGATGAAGACGTGTCCTTGTGTTCCTGCAAAGCAGAGACAGAAAGCGTCACCTCTGCGCTCCGACACAGCAGCCGGGTCACACTGAGCCGCTGATGCTCCTACCGTCAGAGGAGGAGTGGGCGCATCTATCCTGACCTCCTCTTCCTCCGTCACGCCGTCGATGAAGTCCACCTGCTCGGCTTCTCCGTTCACTGCACGCACACAAACACACACACAGACGCACACACACACAGAGGTCAGACTTCCAGCTGACAAAGAAAAGGCAGAAGTGATGGGAGGGAATTTCCTGACCATTGTTGGCCTCCAGAGATCGATCCTCCTCTTCCTCCTCCTCCAGATTCCTCTGGTCCCTGCTGAGCTCCGCCATGCGGAGCGAGCGCTCCGAGAAGTCATCTGCCGACTGAGCAACAAACACATTTATTCATTCATTCGCTTCGGTTACAGGATGTTTTTAAGTCTAAGTTAATTATTCAGAATTAAAATCTTCTCCTTCAGGTTTACATGGAAAACACATTTTCTTAATCCTGCTTTATATCCGGGGGTTGGGAAGGGCTCCCATAGGACGGGGTGGAGGTGACGTACTATATGGAGGAAATTAGGTAAACATATTTATGCTGAGCTAAGTGGCCATTCATTCAATAAATCATCATTCATTCATATCTTTCTTCTTATTTCTATAAAACATATCCTCATTTTGTAAATTTGGTCAAAAGTTAATAAAAGTAAGGAGGGAGAAATGTGAATACAAAATTATACAATTTTCTTTTTAAATAAACACTCCAAAAGGAGGGTATGAATATGATGGGAAGTCATTTTGACATAAACATCAGAAAGAAAAGATTATATCACAAATACAGCAACAACACATGCTTCCGGTTGTACCACAATATTAATATGAGGTCACATCAGCAGTGCTAAATATTCAAATAAATAAAAAAAGAGACAATAAATAAATTCAGTGTATTTCCATTGTTGGAGCAATGATGAATAATGTCACTTTACTCTGTCTTTATGTGGTAAAAGTTAACTTTGTTGATGCTAACCACACAGCCTGCACCCCCACTGCTGGAATAAATGCTAGAGGAAACGCTGCACTACGGACCACAGACTGATTTATTCTCTCCATCCATCCCTCCATCTGTCCAACCCTGTCAACACTTCTCTGCACTACCTTGTGTTTATATCCCCATTTTGTACTGCAGGTAGCAGCAGTTTAAGTTTTCAGCTAAAATAATTAGCGCTCTAGCTATAATAGTTTATATTTACGGCAGATTAAGCTGATCAGGAACTTTTTCGAACGTCAACCTTCACAGATCCTGGTTATAACGGGTTTAAAACGTCATCATTTGACATCGCACTGCCTGTCCAAACTGATTTCTCATTATTTGGCAGGAAACTGGCGCCGTATATTTACACCATCTACGCGCTCTAATAAATTTCCTGAAGTCTCCGGATTCGAGTGTTTCCTGTTAAATCTGTTTTTCCCGGACTTTACCTCATTGCCAGACCATCTCTTGCTGCCGCTGTCCACGCTGTTGAAGCCGGAGTCCAGCCCCCCGAACAGCTCGTGGTCCAACAGGCTGCAGGGAAACAGCAGGAGAACGTAAGCATTCATGTAAACACACTGTTAACAAACTCAGAGCGCACTCACTCCTGCTTTTCTTCTCCACAGTCATCAATATTCGCTCTTATCTCTGCCTGACAGCTCTGCTTCCAGTGAAATCATTCAGCTGGCAGCTAAAAGGCTCCATTTAACTTCATAAATATTAGATAAAGCCAGCTTGGTGTTCCTACTGCAGCCTTCTCTGGATTTATTTTCTGAGCTCACATGTTGCCTGTAATGACAGGAAGCAGCGTCTGACCCGTCACTAATGAACGACTCTGTCACCCTGTAAGTCTGGCCTCAAAACATACTTTATTTGGACGTTTCCCCTCGAACAACAGCTCAGTGTTAGCAGGGAAAAAGCTTTTTGGGTTTGTTTCGGATCAATGGTTTCATGAGATTAGCCCGACTCAGGCTGGACGGGTTTATGTAGACATGCAGCTGCACATCTGCAGCGCTTCCACATCTACATGTTTTAGTTTCAGTCCTGATTCAACACTTCTGCAGATCGTTGTGTTAGCAGGAAACTAACAGGATCAGTCAGAAGACGGGATTTTATTATTGTTAGACCTGAAGCAAGTTCACGACAAATTTCTGAGCTGGTTTTTTTCTTTCATGTCTCCAGTGTCTGAGATCATTAAACGTTTTAACTTTACAGTTTCTGTAGAGTAGAAACAGTGGTGGATGCTAAGCTAAGCTAACTGTTTCTCCTACTTCCACTATTTCTGCTAAGCTAACCACTTCCCCTGCTTTCAGTTTTTGATAAGCTAAGCTAATGGCTAAGCACTCCTCCTACTTCCAATGCTAAGCTAAACAAGCTAAACAAGCCACTTATGTTTTAACTGTTAGTGCTAAGCTAAGCTAACCGCTTCTCCTGTTTCTAATGCCTCTGCTAAGCTAAGCTAATAGCTTCTCCTGCTTCTGCTAAGCTAAGCTAACTGCTTCTCCGGCTTCAAATGCTTCTGCTAAACTAAGCTTATGGCTAAGCGCTTTTCCCACTTCCAATGCTAAGCTAAACAAGCTAAACAAGCCACTTCTGCTTCCACTGTTTGTGCTAAGCTAAGCTAACAGCTTCTTCTGCTTCTGTTTCTGCTAAGCTAACTGTTTCTCCTGCTTCTAATGCCTCTGCTACGCTAAGCTAACAGCTTCTCTTGCTTCTGCTAAGCTAACCTAACTGCTTCTCCTGCTTCTAATGCTTCTGCTAAGCTAAGCTAACTGCTTCTCCACAGGTTGTAGTGGGCGGCAGCGCCAGTGGCTGGGGACCATTAGAGGATGATTTCTCCTCAATCGATGGACGCTCATGGCTTCTCCACCCTGGAGGGACCCGAATGCCTGTCTGCGGTTCTGATGGACCTGCATTTGCATTCATTGAGAAATCCAACACACGTTATGCTGTTACCACTGACATCAGTTTGGGTCAAGATGCATTTATCCAGTTTGACTTTTCTGCATCCTGCTCTGTCACAAACTCTTGCTACTGTAAGCACTAATCCTCACATAATATAAGATTAACAGTCGATGTTTAAATGGAAAAGTGATTCTGCAGAACAATAGAGAGTTGTTTAATAAGAATTATTCCATAGAAAACTATAAATGCTTTAACAATGTTTTGTTTTCTGTAGAGACACGATGCAACAGAGATGTTTGAGGAAGTTTCATTGTCTCTCTGTTGCTTCTGTGCAGCTGTGGAGTTGGAGTATTCGCTGGATCTGGGTCTGACGTGGCAGCCTGTGGTCAGAGACTGTCTGCCTACAAGCCCTGACTGCTCCTCTTACACTCTGCAACGGCTTCTGGTTTCTGACACCTACAACAAGTGGGGCCGCGTGACCCTGCCCATCCCCTCATATGCCAGGTTAGACAAGGCCTGTCCATTTTTAGAAACATGGAAAGCAGTTTTTTTCTTAATAAGTTCAAATTTACTGAAGCGGATCTGTACTTTATTATTATCTGATGCAAATCATTTACCAGGATCATGACATCAGGATTTACTTAAAGTGAGTTTGTGGCATTAATCTTTGCCTTTATTTCTATGTTCAGGTCTCCAGCCACACGGTTCCGATGGTTCCAGCAGGCCCCCTTTGACAAGCAGCAGACCTGGGCTCTGGATAACCTCTACATTGGAGACGGCTGCCCAGACATGTGCTCTGGACACGGACGCTGCCAGCAGAGCTCCTGTGTGTAAGTAACAACTCTTTCACACATGCATACCTTCATTTTTCATAAAAAATGTCTGAGCTGATGCCTGATGATGAACAGTAAAGGTTTTTTTTTTTGCTTTGTATTGAGAACATTCTTGTATATGTAAGCTGTTTTTAATGCTTGTGTTTTGGAATTTAGCTAGCAGGTTACTCTGCATGGATTTAGTGTTTGTCTTTGAATCTCATCATTTACATCTCATTCAGGTGTGACCCAGAGTGGGGCGGCGAGTACTGCGACGAGCCCGTGGTGCCTCTTCCATCCCAGCTGAAAGACAGCTTTAGCCGAGCCCCGTCCCTCAGTCACTGGCACGTACTCACTGGTGGGAAGCTCAGTTCTGTGTGTGGAGCTGTGGCTTCTGGAGCTGCTGTGCATTTCAGTGGGGTACGTCTTTCACTTTTTTTTTGTGACTATTTTTGACAAATTTTGACTTTTTTGCTCTCTTTTATATCATGTAATAAATAATGTAAAATGATTTGTTCTGGGATGAAGGATATTAAATGTATTCATCTAAAACATTTTCATACATCCTCAGGGTTGTAGCAGTACATTCTGGTTTTAGGATATTAAGCTGTTCAGGGCCGTTTTCTCCACATGTTTTTTCAGTTTGGCTCATTCTCTGATTTGGCAACAAATTCATGCAATAAGATCTACAAAATCAATGTGCCAGTAAATGGAGCAAACAGATGATAGATAGTTTAGCAAGACAGCCGACATTTCCTAAAAGATTTTCCTTCTAATATCAGCCAGATGAATAAAATACTAAAAAGTAAGTCGACCAAGCGTTTTATAATATGAACAGATAAGGTTTCCTAAGCTATTTATGGCAGTGCTGTATGTGGACACCTATTAATGGACTAAATGTAATGTAAAATGACTTATAGCATAAACAACAGCTTTTTCTATTGTCACAGTTATATTCTGGCCATGGGTTTGTGATTATAGTAGTATAGCATCATTTTTTAGTATTTATTTAAGCAGCGTCTTTATATTTCTTTATCACAGGGTTGTAGCCGTCAGCTGGTGACAGTGGACCTGAATCTGACCAACGCAGAGTTCATCCAGTTCTACTTCATGTACGGATGCATGATCCCGCCCAGCAATCGCAACCAAGGTGTCCTTCTGGAGTACAGCTTGAACGGGGGGATCAACTGGCACTTACTGACAGAGATCTTCTATGATCTGTACACCAAGCCCGGGTACGTTGCTTTGTCTGAGAGCATAACCGCTTACGATGCAACAAGAGAAGCAAGACGTCTGAATCTCTTGATGAATTTGTCTCCTCAGGTTTGTCAATGTGTTGCTGCCCCCTGCTGCTCGCCAGGAAGGGGTCCGTGTGCGCTGGTGGCAGCCGCAGCACGACGGTGCCGACCACAGCGACTGGGCTCTAGATAACGTCCTCATCGCCGGCTCAGATCCACGAGCACAGATCTCTGACACATTTGGAGGGGTGGCGTTGCCCAATCACGAGAGAGCTCCTGCAGATGAGACTTCAGGAAGGATAAGTCAGCTAAATGAGCAGGAAGAAACCCCCATAGGTATCTTACAGTTCATGGCATTTATCACCACACAAAGTGTTTGTGTCTTATAGTCGCTCACTGATGCCTCTGTTGCTCTCTCAGTGAGTGATCATTGGCTGTTCTCCGAGGACTGCTCAGTGCAGCGCTTCTGTAACTCCCCTGATGGTGTGATGGTGTGTGGAAATAACGATGGGAGGGAGGTGTACGCTGTCACACACGATATCGTTCCAGGCAAGGGTTGGGTCATGCAGTTCAAGGTAATGAATGAACTCATAAAACAAGTCCAGCTTCATTTAATGTATAGATCAATTATTACTCAGACAGAACGACACCCAACATGTCTGGTTCACGCAGGTTGCTGTAGGCTGCAGCATCCCCGAGCGTCACGCAGACCGGCAGGTCCACGTACAGTATTCAGTAGATTTTGGAGTCACCTGGAAGTACCTGGTTCCTCAGTGCCTGCCTGCTGACCCCCGCTGTGGCGGTCAGGTCTCTCAGCCGTCAGTCTTCTTCCCTGCTGATGGCTGGAAGAGAGCTGTGTATCCTCTGCCCGACAGCCTGGCTGACATGTGAGTCATTGCACTTCTACTTTTTGTACTCTGGACCACACACACACGCACACACACACACACAGCAACTTGATATTTATTGGTGCTGCCATCTTGTATTTAATTAACTGGCTTCAGACGGCGGCGCTGAGGGCCGATGCATCCCAGCTGGATAATTGTCCTTGTTGCAAATTACTAAAAATGAAAAAGTGGCCCGACTAATCTGTCTTGTCTCCCCTCAGTTCGGTGCGGTTCCGGTTTTACCAGCAGCACTCAGACATCCAGTGGGGTGTGGAGAACTTTTACATCGGGCCGGCGTGCGACGCCCACTGTGGGGGCCACGGAGACTGTTTGGATCAGCGCTGCCTCTGTGACCCAGGTTTCACTGGACCAAACTGCTACGCCAGTACTGCTCTGAAGGTAACTTTCAAGTCATTCTTATTCATTTTATTCTATCCAGCAGGTTAACCAGGATCTTTCTGTTTCAGTCTGTCTTCCTTTTAGATTTATGTTTTATTACTTTCTTCTTTAGGCCTCTCTGAAGGAGCGTTTTGACTGGGAGGGTGCAGCAGGGCCTCAGTGGCAGGTGCTGGAGGGGGGTAGACCCTGTACAGACTGTGGAGTGCTGGTAGAAGGTACAGCGCTGTATTTTGGAGGAGCCGATGCCAGACAGGCCGTCACTGCTGATCTGGATTTGCGTGGAGCGAAGTGAGTACTCACACCCTGACAGTAAGACAGTTTCTTTGTGGCATGCAACCTCCATGAACTATGTGTTTCTCTCGACAGGTTTGTGGAATACTGGGCTCGCATTGGGAGTGAAGATAATCTGACCTCATGCCACCGTCCAACTTGTCGCAGAGAGGGGGTGCTGCTCGACTACTCCACTGATGGAGGTGGACTAACAGCCTGCATGGAAAGTTGTCTTGTATGTTTTTCCATCGTCTTTACCCTTAATTTTCTCATTCTGTGGATACTCAGGTGTTTCCTGGACACTACTGCATGAGATGGACTACCTGAAGTATGTTTCAGTGAGGAGGGACTATATCGTTCTGCCGGAGGGAGCGCTCACCAACGCTACTCGTCTGAGATGGTGGCAGCCTTTTACCATTTCCTCAGGCCTGGCCACGCCCAGCTTGGAAAGAGCCCAGTGGGCTATCGACAACATTTTGGTGGGAGGGTCTGACATCAATCCGTCCACCCTGCTCGACACCTTTGATGACGGTGTGTTTTTTATACAGTCAGAACCTGACTACTTAAAAAATAAGTGAATGTAATTTCCAGATAGTCCCCTTCATTTTTACTTTCTCCTCTTGCAACGTTTCTTTGCCTTTCACCAGAGGGTGTTTCACATGAGGAAAGCTGGAGTTTCTACCCTAATGCTGTGCGTACAGCTGGTTTCTGTGGAAACCCCTCATTCCACCTCTACTGGCCAAATAAAAACCAAGACAGGACACACAATATCCTCGCCACTCGAGAGCTTATAGTTCAGCCTGGATACATTTTACAGTTCAAGGTAAAGAACTGACTCATTGCTGCAACAGCATCTGTCCTTTATCTTGTGGATTGTGCCTTCAGGCCCCTTGTGTCTCTCATTGCTGCAGATCGTTGTTGGATGTGAGGCAGATACATGCAAGGATCATCATTCCGTCCTGCTGCAGTACAGGAAGGACGCACGGTAAGAAAGAAACAAAGATGGTGCCGATAAGGCAGCATGTATCATCTGATCATCCTGCGTCAGCTCTTTATTTCTCCCATCAGGTCTGACTCGTGGCAGCTGGTCCAATCAGAGTGCCTCCCCTCCTCAGTGAACAACGTTGGCTGCTCTCCCTTCCAGTTCCACGAGTCCACCATCTACAGTCCAGTTAACAGCTCGACCTGGACGAGGGTCACCGTTCAGCTGCCAGACCATGTCTCCTCAGGGTGAGGCGCGTGCTCGTTGTTACTAACGATGAAACGTATCAGCGTTTTTATGTCGCAGCAGCGTAAGCCTGCTGTAATCTGTTCCAGGGCTACTCAGTTCCGCTGGATTCAAAAGGAGGGGACAGGAGAGCGGCAGAGCTGGGGGGTGGACCACGTTTACATTGGCGAGGCCTGTCCGGGGCTCTGCAGTGGCCACGGATACTGCACGAGTGGCACGGTCTGCATTTGTGATGAAGGACACCATGGTGGGCCACCTACAGTATTTTTTTTGTTATTTTCTGTACTATTTATTTTGCTTTTTGTATGTAACGAGGAAGTTTTAAGAAACAAACAAACAAAAGAAAAAACTGACGAAAAAACAACAACACCACATACAGGGGGAGGGATATCACATCCAGTTTAAAAGTTTTGTTATGACAAGGGTTTGTCCTTGAATGCAGTCCACTTCAACCATTTTTTCACAAAATTGCCTTCTTTAGTCTCTGGCAGAGGGTATTTTTTTCCATGACATACAGCTCATGAACAGTATCCCCCCTTGTACTGGCTCAGGCGGGTGACTCTTCAACCAATTTCTTGTCAAGGCCTTTTTGGCAAAAATCATTAATATTTTACTGTGATAAATGTCTTTTTTTGTGACAACTTCCTCTGGTATAAGTCCAAGATACACAAAATGTGGATCCTGGGGAACTCTAAGGTGCAAAATTTCCTCTTCTTTCCAAAATAATTGCAGTTTAATAAATGTCCAAAATATTTGGGAGTGATTGGGGTCTACATATCCACAGCCCCTCCAACACTTCTGTTGTTGGTGAAGTTGTTTTGATTTTATGTGTGGGATGATAAAAAAAAAAACGTTTACGATTTTTACAAATGAATGCACTGTTCTCTTGAGGCGGGGTTTTTCCTGTGATTTGACAAAACTGATCAAAATCTCACGAAGCAGCCCCACTGAAGGTGCACTTTGCACAGGGAGAATGTTTATTTTCTAACATTTATGGCTTTCATCAACAGGAGACGACTGCTCCCTCTCCAGCACGGACCTGCCCAGCTCCATCAAGGACAACTTTGAGTCAGGCAGCGCGTCTCAGGACAGTTGGCAGCTGATCCAGGGTGGAGGCGTGGGCAGCGGCTGTGGGCAGCTGTCACCGCACGCTCATGGAGACTCGCTCTACTTTAATGGCTGTAAGATGAGGCAGGCAGTAACCAAACCACTGGACCTCACCAGAGCCAGGTACAGGTAGTACCAAACATTCATTAACTAATTCTATGTCTACATACAGTACAGCACCAGTCAAAACTTTGGACACGCTTACAAGTGTGTCATTACTAAAACAGATTACTCATCTCTGATCACAATTTGTTTCATCTACCTATGATACTTTGTTTTTCTAACTTTGTGTCTTTTTTCCTTGATTTTGTGTCCTTGCAGCAAGATCATGTTTGTGCTGCAGATTGGCAGCGTGGCGCAGACTGACAGCTGTAACATAGCTCTGGATCAGGCGGACACGGTCGATCGGGCTGTCCTGCTTCAGTACAGCGTCAACAACGGAGTCAGCTGGCATGTCATCGCCCAGCACCAGCCCAAAGACTTCATAAAGGCCCAGAGAGTTTCCTACAACATTCCACTGTGAGTGCATATCCAAACGCTCATAGCTCATAGCTGATTTTGTAAGTAAGCAGATTATTTAT
Organism: Craterocephalus marjoriae; assembly: GCA_037177095.1. NCBI lineage: Eukaryota > Metazoa > Chordata > Actinopteri > Atheriniformes > Atherinidae > Craterocephalus > Craterocephalus marjoriae. The sequence continues at coordinate 13,052,377 of JBAJHY010000009.1, read as the reverse complement.
TGATAAAGGCATCAACTTTAACAGTTTTTTTATATATATTGTCTTCTAAGTGAATTATAAAGTGTACTGTAGTTTAAAGCAGAGGTGTGCACCATTAGTCTGACTCAAAGCCGATTTAAAAAGGGACTCCGCTATGTTTCCAACATCTCCCCAGTGAGGCGAGGGTTAAAGGGGTGATGCTCCGGTGGTGGCAGCCACGGCACGATGGCGCAGGACACGACCAGTGGGCGTTGGACCATGTTGAAGTAGTTCTGTGAGTACCCAATTTCCAGCCGCCCCCTGGCTCCCAGACTGGCCTCAACAGCGCCCTGAGCAGCCCCTGTCTCTACCTCTGCCTGAGCTCAGTACAAACGTTCCTTCCACTGCACACTGACACTGCGAGACATATAGAAGCACGTGTACATGTCGCCGACAGCAACCCTCTAAAATGTGGCTTGTTTCACGTGCTAATCGTCGCCTCTGGTGTCAGCCAGGCAACGTATTCACTCCACCACAGGTTGCTGTGAAGGGATCCGCTTCATTTACAGCAGATCAATTCTTGTTGTCAGATCATAATATTTTCAGTGTTTTGTAGAGTCCATGCATTTTTCACTCAGACCGTATCACAGTTCAAATTTGACCAGTTTCTACGGTGCTACGTGTTTATACTCATTGGATGTGAACTGTGCATTCACATATGTAATCATGACTCACACTGTTCACTTGTTTTTAGTTCATTCATCTTCACTAACACTCTTACCAAGAAATGTCTTCCTATGATCAACACTCATCAGTATCAGTAAAACCTATCCTACATTGATGCCTCCTCTATGGTCCACATCTGACTGCAGAGGAAATTTGATTGCACTTTCTTTAATTCAGCAGTTGTATTGTTTCATGAGTTTATTAAAATTAGTCTAATTGGTTATTCTTTGGTAGTGATGTTATATGTTTAACTAAGATGTGCACAACACTTACATTCACAGCAATTCTGGTAATCAAAAGTCAGATCCTCTAATGATCAGTGATTTAACGCCATTGATCTACACAGTGGCACATTTAACTGCATACAATGCCATGCAGTAGATAGTTGCTGATACATCTTAAACAATGAGCTACTGGCTCATTGATACACACCTCTGATTAATTACAAATGTTCTGATCACACCAGGCAACCAGTGAAGACGGCTTTCATGAGAAGAAGCCAAAGACAAGACTTAGACTACCACTGCCCAGTTCAATCATATCATCTGTTTTTATCTGTTGAAATCTTATATTTGTTTTGTTTTATGTCTGTAGGAAACCTCAGCTTGCTGGGTCTTGCTTTACCTGTGAAATATTGAATGGCATTCATTTTATTTCTGTATTATATTTCCTGAGTAGTTATGGAGCAGTTACCTCCATAGTTGGAGTGTTTTTTTCTTTCCTCTCAGATTTTCTCTTTAGTTTCTGTGGGATTTGTGTGTTCATGCTGATTAGGAGAAAGTGACGTGTACATGGACATGGGATTAACCACAGGTGCAAAACAAAGGAAGAAAACTGAAAAAGATGTTATTGAATGAACTGATTCTTGTCTAGGTGCCATACAACAGTGAAGACAGACATAGTAGTATTTTCATTCTCCTGTAAACTCAGTCTGACTTCTCGATCTTTACTTCTATGGTGTATTCACTTTATTATACAAGCCATTATTGTCTTTCTGTCTTTTGAGGAATGAAGTCATCTCATATTTTGGGAAAGCCCACAAACTGATGTGCATACCATCATAAGTGTATGATTAAAAATGGATTTATATCTCTGTGACCCCGGCAGACCTCAAAACCATGAATTTTTAACTCTCTACATGAAGGAAACACTTCCAGCATTGCTAATGAATTTTCAGTGCCAAAACCAAGGTGTGAATGCATCCAATGTTAGAATATCTGGGAAAGAAGGGAAAGGTTTGAGTCCCCGGTACCACCCCTCCCCACCCCCCACTCACCATTGTTCCTGATAAATCTTTTTTTTATTTTATTTTTTAAGTTCAGCTCTTTGAAGTGTCAGTGAAAGAGGCAGAGGCTGAATGAGAGTCAGCAAAACAAAGTGAATCAATGTGCATGCATGTGCTGACAATGTGTATGCTAAGTGTGTATCTGTACCCCCCACACACACACACACACACACACAAACACACTTGTGCCTGTTCACGTGAGCATGTGAATCAGCAGGTAAACTCAAACATATGATGGTTGGAGAGTTGAACCACTAATGAGAACGATTCTTTTAATTTGTTGGAGCAAAGGTGCTTTTTTTTTCTTTCTAAAAAGATCATCCATATGCGCTTGCATTGTCCATGCCTGAGGCATCATATGTATGGTAGTTAAATGTGTCTACACATGCTCCTGTTCCCCACACCCTTTCCCATGTCCGTATTAGCCTCAATAAATGTATTTTCCTTAAGCCGATCTGTGTCCCACATTTACTATAACTTGCTCCC
>JBAJHY010000009.1:11203282-11214050 GCA_037177095.1 Craterocephalus marjoriae | reverse complement strand
TGCAAATCATATTCTATAATATATTTATTCTTAACAGCAGGAACAACACATATACACAGAACAATGCAAACAAATATTTTTATTATAAATTTAATAAAATGGATAAAATCATTATGTCGATGGTCAGAGGACAAATTCTCTTCTATTCCTGCAAGGACTTCTGGAGTCAAGAGCGCCCTTGTATGGTCTCGCGAGGAATTGCAGGCTCAAAATGATTAATTGGGATTAATTTATTTTAATCGAGTAATTTTTTATCGAATAATTGTTTGCATCCCTATCGCAGGTAGATATGTCAGGAAGCCACGAGCCGATGGGCACCTCTAACAAGGGTCCAAAAAGAAAAGAAGAGAAGATAGGATATGAGAGTGAATACTTCGCTATAAAACCTCCTTCATCTTCCTGGACCTTCATGATTTAATTTCAAACAAAGGCAGTCACAGGAGAAGACATCAGCAGAATTTGTTCCACGGTGATGAGGCGGTCATGTGGAAAGTGCTTTTCATGTTTTTGTTACTGTCCCACATTATCAGTTTTTTCCTGTGATTTTGGCATGTTACATGGTTTCTTCTTGTAAAAAGATCCTTCTGTGCTGTTGCATGTATCTCTTGCTCATGAAGAAGAGGTTCGCCTGGTTCAAACCTAAAGGGGGGGAAAGCAATAAACCCTCATAATTTAAGAGGCTAAATGAAGCAAATGATACTGGAAAAAATCCTTAAACGGGTCATTGATATCATTTAAAGCTCAAAATCTTTTCCGTCGCAGTTGTAAAACATAGACGTGATCTGCTCATGTTGTGTTCAGCCCTCAGAATCTGATTGCCCAGTCACAGTCTGGTACGGGCAAAACCGCCGCCTTCTCTCTGGCCATGCTCAGCCACGTGAACCCTGACAATAAATGGCCTCAGGTAAGCAGAAAATCTTAAGATCCCAGGATCAGCAATTAAGCGTTTTCAAGTTAGACCCTGAAACCTACTCCCCGTGTCTTTCAGTGCCTCTGTATCTCGCCAACGTACGAGCTTGCGCAGCAGATCGGTAAAGTCATCGAGCAAATGGGGAAATTCTGCCCAGCTGTGCAGGTGGCTTATGCCATTCGAGGGAACAGATGTAAGCAGGTGTAATTACTTCTGATGGAAAAAGGTATTTTTAGGCACAGAGCGGCCCTGTAACTGGTTTTATGTCCGTATGTGTTCAGTGGAGCGAGGCGCCATGGTAAAAGAGCAGATTGTCATCGGAACACCGGGTACGGTCCTCGACTGGTGCACCAAGTACAAGCATATCGACCCTAAGAAGATCAGTATGTTTGTGCTGGACGAGGCTGACGTGATGATTGCCACGCAGGGCCACCGAGACCAAAGCATCCGGATCTACAGGTGGGCCCCGGTCAAAGCAGCTTGACGGTGACGACCTTAATATTGTGTCTGATTTTATGCCTTCTCCTCACGCTGATGCAGACATCTGAGCAAAAGCTGTCAGATGCTGCTTTTCTCTGCAACCTTTGAAGAGTCGGTGTTGAAGTTTGCAGAGCAAGTTATTCCTGAGCCCAATATCATCAAGCTGAGGCGTGAAGAGGAGACGCTGGACACGATCAAGCAGTTCTATGTACTCTGCCACAGCAAGGAGGAGAAGTTCACGGCCCTCTGCAATCTGTACGGCTGCCTCACCATCGCACAAGCTATGATTTTCTGCCATGTAAGTCCATACTTTTGACTCTGCTTTGCACAGATTTGATATGAAATGACAATTTTATCAGTTTAGCAACTGAAAAAAATTTCAGTAGATAAAATTTCAGGTCATGTGTGAGCAGAAATAAAACCTTTTTATTCACATAACTTTTTTTTTAACCTGAAAATGTGCTATTTATATCCATAGTTGCCATGTTTTCCCTCATTCCTCCACTGTGTTACCATAGTAGCTATGAAGGGACAAATCAAACACTGGCTTAAGAGTGGCTCTTTGATATTAAGGAGTCTTCTTAAGAAGATGAGTAGGGAGTCTCATTTGCCATCTGAATATAATCAATATTAAAAACTGATTTCTGCATCAGAATTATTCCATTATGACTTTCCTCCTGTCTGCCACCCAGTCCCAACGCCTTATTTTCACTTGTTAAAGGGGGTGTATCATGTCACTTTTTTATCACTTTATCAAATAACTTTTACCTTCAGTTGTTTTGAAAGTGCTGCATATAGAAAAAACCGGTCAAAAGAAAGGTAACGTACACCGTGACTGGATATAACACCTTGGAATTTCACCTCAAGGTCTGTAAGATTCTCCGACTCCTTCCGACACGCCCCTTTTAGCATTATGTTGAAGCTTGGAGTGGTATGGGGAAAGTGGGCGGAGTAAGAAATGATCTTCTGGAGCTGAGCTTGACGAGGGGAGGAGCTTTGTAGAATGGGAGGGGCTATGCAGTAGCAAACATTATGGCTCCCACATTTTGGCTTGCACAGGGAAATTCAGATTGCTCAAATATGCATGAACTAATGAAAGCACCCTGGGGGGGCATGTTGTTGATGAAGGAATAACATGATAGTATATTGAGCTAAAAAAGCTCATTTGGTATATTCCCCCCCTTTTAAACGTTTATCATGTAAAGCATCTGGTTCTTGGTGGTTTACATATATAAAAATGTGAGGATAATGACGGAAAGACCCACTGTTTAACTTATACTATATTCTCAGGGATGCGCCCCCTATCGACGGCATATTCAGCATCCATCTTGCATCCTACTTGTACTGTGAGCCTCTCCAGACAGTAAAACCCGGACTCTTGTCTGATCTCTTGCTCTTTTCCATACAGTTGATTTCACACAGTTGAAATCTTTAAAACACCTTCCATCATGAGTACAGAGGAGTAACTTAGCTTTGTGTACATTCCCATGGTGACTGCATTAATTCAAGTTTACAGGATCGTTAGATATAACTACAGTATACGTACCACAAAGGAGAGATTAATTGTTCCAGTGGTGGGAATTTTCCTCTCAGGATTAGGTGAGAACTTTTCATTTCACTGTCATTTATGTTTTTTCCCTTGAAGACTCGGAAGATGGCCAGCTGGCTAGTCGCAACCCTGGTCAAAGAAGGCCACCAGGTGGCGCTGCTGAGCGGAGAGATGACGGTGGAGCAAAGAGCCGCCACCATCGAACGCTTCAGGAACGGCAAAGAGAAAGTGCTTGTAACCACCAACGTTTGTTCCAGAGGTAATCGACCTGGGGCCTCATTTATCAACCATGCGTAAAAAAGGTTCCAAATTTGTGCGAAGGACAGAAATTTAGAATGTGACTAAGTACAAAAAAATCTGGATTTATCAAACGTGCGTGCGCACAGCTGTAAGTACTTTCTGATGATAAATGCCACCTGCTCTAAATCGCCATGCTCGTGTCCGACCATGGTCATTTGCATGCAGTAACGCCCTCATTTAAACAGAGACACTTCCCTTTAGAAGTTACGCGGAAATCGCCCTTGTTTCTCCTCGGAGTGGTGGAGAGAAAAAAAGAAGGAATTTCTGCCGAAGATCTCATTAAAAGAAACGTGAAAATAGTGCACCACAAATAAACGCTGCAGAGAAAAATGAGGGCACTAACTAGTTCGGGATCAAGAAAAGATCTTTGTCATCTAAAAAGAAGAAAAATGCTTTGTCACGATTTAAGGAATGAAATAAGATTAAGAAAAATATAAATATTTTAAAACGCGCAGCACTTTTAAAATGTGCCGTATCTGTCGGACAGAACCAAGAGAACTTCTTCCTCAATGTATTTTTATCCTGAAAATCGGCCGGTTTTACATGTTTGTAGACACAGGAGAGCTGATTTGGCATAACTTGCACACATATTCCACCATTTTTCCCAGCATCATAGCAGCACTGCTGTCATATATAGTTCCAGACTGAAAAGCGTTTTTCAATCCCGTGAAAACACTCATCAGTCATCGATTATGTAACAACTCTGATGAACAGGGAACCTAGCTCACGTAGCGGACTAAAACCACTTCACTGCAATAGTAATTAATAAAAACTTTGTGACACAGATCCTAGATCTCCATAAAACTATGACAGGATCTCCTGCTGCACATGATCAGAAATCGCGGAGATCACATCAGCTGATCGTCTGAGCTCACAGGGATGCGCAGATTTTTAAATATATAATTAAATATATAATGTCAGATCAATATAAGGCCTATACTGGGCTCTCACCTGTCACTCGTTCCTTTAGTAAGATTAAAAACATTTAATCTCCACGTCTGTTAATTGTTTCTGAGATTACCAATTGAATTATTATTTTTCACTAAATATAATTAAAAAATCACTGGCAGATGCAGCAGAACCTGCGCAAATTGCGCCGTTTCTCTGTTCTACCGCTAGGTTTTGTGCTTGCGCATTGAAAATGTTGTGCTTAAATTTACACATTTTCTACGCACAAGTACAAGTTGATAAATCCCATACTTTGCGGAGAAATGCTTGTACGCACACTTTAAGCACAGTTCTGTGCGTACGCACGGTTGATAAATGAGGCCCCAGGAGAGGTGCCACGATGAGGGCGTGGCTGAGGCACAACATCTACCCTTCAATCAAACAATCAATCACCAGTAAATGTGGAGTATCAGTGGTGCTGAGGTGGTCCAAGGCACTGGCTCGGAACTTCCCACATTTATTTGATAAATACAGGTTTTATATTTTTTGCAATTATCTGGGAACCCCATGAACTCCTGTTTTAAGGGAGGGGGCCGTAAAGTCTTAGACAAGGATCTATTTCCTGGTTGTTAAAATGTGTCAAAAAATGTGACACATTTGACACAAAAATGTGTTAAATGTGTCAAAAAATGTGTCATGAAGTGTTCAAGTCCAGCCAAATTAAATCTCTATCTGCATGAGCAGGAGTCTGGTCAGGTTTTTGAAAAATCAGCAGAAAAACATCGACTATAAAATCATCATCAGACGAGGCTTCCAGGTGATCTCGCCTGCAGTGCTGCAGCCGGCCAGTAGATGTCTCTAGAACCCAAACATCTCTGCTGCCTCTGTTCATTGTCCTTTTAAGTAAATTGAATTTAGCCTGTTTCCTTTTGGAAAAACACATGATCATCCTGTGATTTTTCAGCCTTTTTTGTCCCTCAGTCAGACGTATTGTCAGAGTTCAGAGAAAACTTTCTGAGGCAGGATGCATCCGGTCTGTTGGGTCCTTGCAGCTGTTCTGGTGGTCGTCTCGCCTCGGTCCTGTGGTGCTGGACCTCTCCATGCACAGTGCAGGGTAGAATGGTACGGTGGAGGCCATCTTGCAATGACGCCAGATCATCAGCGCCTCCTCACTGCAGCAAAAGTCAGAGATGGAGCCATGACTTAAGACTTGGCCTTTGCTTAGATTTTATTTAAGCACATATAAATCTGTAAAAACTGTTCTTGCATATCATAGTAGAAGGGTCCAGATTAGAGGCTATGTACCAGGAGGCAAGAGTGTTTCCCTGCAGCAGCTTGTGATCCAATCCACAATAAACTGTAACCGGGCAGCAAGTAAGGAGGCTGCTCATTCTACCTGCAGGAAGTCATTAATTATATAGATTAGGGGTTCCCAACCTGGGGTCCGGGATCCCACAAGGGAGTCCTCAAAGCTTTGAGCATTCAGAGCCACTGTGATTAGTGTCCCTATTTTAAGAAGAAAACAAAAAGAACTATATGCTGTTAATAAACTTTCGCTAAATGGAATGAGAGGACTCAGCAGTATTTATGGAGAGAATCTCACTTTTGTAAGCATAAAACAGCAGCTATGGGTGGCTCAGGGGGTCCACAGCTTGTTTTTAGTATTACTGCTCTGGATCGTCTAAAACCCTCATTCCAAGAAAGCTGGGATGTGGAGTTAAATGTTAACAAAACAGAAGGAAATGATGTGCAAATCTTAGAAACAAATAATACTGTAAGTTAAAACAGACAACATGCATTGTTAAAGGAGAGGTCTTTCACTATTTTGTTAATTATATGTGGTTGTACTTGTGCTTGATGGCAGCAACATGTTTCAATGGTCTGAAAAAGTATTTAGTACTTACAGAAAAAAAAAAAAACAGCCAGATGAAAATGTTGCACCTGGGCCGTTTGAAAACAGGTCAGAAATGTGAGTGGGCAAGAATACAGCTTCTTATTGTCTCTGAGAGGTAAAGATCAGCAAAGATTCAATCATCTAAAAAACAAAAAACACCTGCATTCATGAATTGTGGAGCGTTTTTTAGACTAATGTTCCTCAGACATCACAATGCTGTGAATCAGTATTTCCAAAATCCCTACGGGACACAAATAAAAAGCTATAATGAATGTAATGAGTGGAAATCACTACATGGACTCAAAATCTCTTCCACAAATCCTTTCCAGTGGAGCCTTTTCTCTGCCCACCATGTGCAATTTATAGACTCTAATTTTTGATTAGTTAGTTATAATCATCATCCATACATTGAGCTATCTAGAACAAGGCTACTAAGTTACTCCAATCTTTGATGTGCAAACAATCATCCCCCAACATGTTACCAAAGAGCTTCATAAACCGATGCTGTCAGTGCTGCGTTTATATAAGTCTGACTTGGAGGCGTTCTGTGCTGCACTTATTCAGACCACCTTTACAAATATCATTCAATAGATTGCCTCTCATTATTCCATACTTGGATCTATATTAGCCGTCACCCTAGCAACAGCTATTCCTGGGATCCGAATTGCATGCCAAACCTTCAAACAGAAGATGCACAACACTGCCAGGATAAACAAATTAATCTAGATAATGTGATGCAATCGGATGCAACACAAACACAGATCAAACCGAACAAACCTGGCCACACATAACATGCTGCCCGGATTTCCTCCTTATTAAAAGCCCAGGTCAAATGTGGGCGCTTTTTGAGAGACAAATTCCAAAGTCCTTGGCGTTCCCACTTTATTATTCCCTCTCTGTATTCAGTGTGTCTGTGAGCACAAGAGGACGCTCACCCCTGAATATGTTCTGTGCCAGATGCCTTCATGAAGAGCACTCTAAATTGAATTTCAATAGATTTGCATTGGCATTCACTCAGCTTGCATGTCCTTGGGTAAAGAACTACCCACCGCCCAGCAAACGGAGAACCTAACACCTGCCAACAACTGTGATATTCATATTTCTTCACACAGTCCCATTAATACTAGCTGCCTCCAGCTATTCAGAAGCCTTGCAGATAAATGGTGCAGTCAGACAACTGACAACCACCTATTGAAGTACATGTGTCCTTCACAAAATAAATGAGGGATAATTAAAACTCTGGCTGGCTTTGAACGAGAGAGAAAAGAGGGATGTAGGGAAAGTTGGAAGAAAATGGACTGAAAGGCAGACAGCAGGGAAGGTAAGTCCAAAAATGGTAAGATGAGACAGATGGGGGAGAGAGACATACCGAGACGGTCATGAAGTTGTGAAAAAGGGTATAAATTTGTGAACTGAACCTTGAGAGAAACGGAGAAAAAGAGTGTCGGGAATGGAGGGAGGAGGGGGGTGGAAACTTTGTGTAAGTGTGTGAACAGCCGAAAAGGCATGAGAGAGATTTGGAGGAAATCAGATGCAGAGAGAAAGCAGTAAAAAAAAGTTTGAACTGTCACTGCAGAGACAGGAAGTAGGAGAGCAGAGTCAGTCTGTCAGTGTTAACCTTGAGCAGAGATCTTAAGTAACTGTCTTCCCGCCTTCTCATTGGCCATCCTTAGTGTGACTTTGATTTAGAGCCTATTAAGTAAACCCATCCATCCCAGCCCTAGTGACAGCAGTTCCGTTTGTTAAAACAATATGTTAGGAGGTGAGATGATGAGGGGGCAGCGTGAAAGCGTGGATGTGTGAAGGGAAATAATAAGGATGCAACAGGGAGCGCTGTGAATGGGAGGAGACGGAGGAATGCAAAACCGTAGAAGGCGATTGGGCAACGTCGGTTTCCACATACAGACAGGGAGAGAGTTCTCAGAAGCAGCAGATTGAGCTGCAAATCACAGTTAACCCAGGAATGATTCCCAGACCACGCTTTCTCAATTAATTTCCAGAAGCACCTTCTGCCATTTTTTACTTTCCATTTTTTACTTTGCCAGAGTCTCTGCTTTGGTATTTAACTAATACCTGCAGCAGGAAACCTCTTCTAATTAGGCCTGCCGGTGCTTCCATCTAATCCGATCCAGATTTGCATAAGGTTTATCCCTGCAGATCGAGGATAACAGAGGAAGAGCTCAGGCCACATCCTCATCATCAGCTTTCTTATCTCAGGCTTTAATGTCATCAGTGCTACTAAGTGGGCTTACAGGTAGCAGCAAAGCCCAGCTCATGTCTGTCTATAAGATTCACGCCACACTGCTGCTAAATATGATGCTGCAGCTTCTCCTGCAAGGAGATTTATTATCAGTAAGTTATGTCATCTCTTTAAAGAAATGACTTTAAACACAATGGGGGAGAAGATGATAAAAAAAAAAAAGGTAAAATGGACTGTACTTATATTGCGCTTTTCTTGTCACAGACCACTCAAAGCGCTTTACATGACATATCACATTCACCCATTCATACCCATTCACACAGCACCTATATTGATACATACTGGTGCAAGGGAAGTAACCATTCACACACGTTCATACGCCCGATAGGCACATCGGGAGGCAAGGTAGGGCTCAGTGTCTTGCCCAAGGACACTTCGACATATACAGTGGAATCGAACCGCCGACCTCCTGTTTTAGTGGATGATAGATGGAAAGGATGATAAATGAAAGCAAAAAATGGGAAATAGATTAATTTAGCAAACTTGTTTTGTACAAATGACCACAAAGTTAATCACTGCTCACTCAAAGATATCACTTTTACACATAACTTGCACTTTGGTGATCTTAACATGTTAGTCTCCTTAACTTCACAGAGCTAACTGACTGTGGATGTCTGCAGGTCTAATTTTAGAAAGATACTAATATTCTGCCTTTATCTATAACCAAAGTCAAGAAAACAGGAAGCTTTACACATTTTCCAGAATTAAAATATAGGGAAAGGACATACACACATTTAATAATCTGAGTAATCCCATGGAGTGGAGCTGGTTACCCAATTTGTTACTTTTACCCAATTCAGTCAATAACTACAGCGTCACATAAAATCAAATGATGATGTTTCAGTACCTAAGTGCGTCAAGGATTTCCAGATACCTGGACAGACAGATGTCTTACTCTGTCTGATTTTCTAGAGCTAAATCCAACATGTTCTTTCAATCTGAACTTATTGATACTATTAGTTTGTGTATCATTAAGAAAAAACCCTGCTCCATCGTCATTAACCGCTTACATGTTAGTGAAACAGTGAATCCTGTTAGTGTTATTAGAATAGAAAGAGCTGGATGTTGCTTTAATATATTGGTTATAAATTAGTCTACATGTTGAGAAATAAATCTGTTGCTCCCATATAAACACACACAAAAGTACTGGTAAATTGTTCAGTTAGGTAACAATACCAATTCCCAGATACCAGGAATGGGTTTAAATGGGAAAAGTAACAACCTACCTCCCATCAGAAGTGAGACAATTATGCCACAACACATAAAAAAAGAGAAAAAGAAAGCCATGTGTGCGGACGAGTGCTATATTGCCTGTGAATGACAAAACTCATCCTTTCAAACACCACAGCAATTCAGAAGCATTTGAGAAGAGATGAAAAAAACCTTGAAATAAGTTAAAAGAAAAAGATACATCCTATGTTTAATTTCCCTTTTAATCCATTGCTTTGGTTAGTACAGAACTACTTTTGCATTTCACACCTGCGATCCATCCACAACAGTTGTGACTGTAAAGTTTTTTGTCCCATTCTTCAGGTGTTCAACAGGACAGGGACATCATTGTTTCTAAATTCTCCAAAATGATCAGTTAGTGAAAGGCTAGACAGGCAGGCAGGCCAGTCCAGTACCAGCACCTTCTTCTTCCTCAGCCATGCTGCCGTAATGTGCAGAGAATGTAGATCTTCATTGCCTATTGAAAGCTGAATGCCCCTCCCTGAAAAGACGTCTTAAAAGCAACTTCCAAATCCGATTTTATTCTAAATCATGTTGGAATGATGTAGTGGAGACCTACAGTAGGGGTAGACCCAGGACACGCTGGAGGGATTGTATCTCTCGGCTGCCCTCAGACCACCTTAGGATCTCACCGGAGCTAGCTTATGTGGCCAGGGAGAGGGAAGTCTGGGCTTCCCTGTTTAGGCTGCTACCCCTGTGACCCGATCCTGGAAGGATGGATGAATGGATGGATGGATGGATCGATCATGTTAAAGTCATCTGATGTAAATATTCTTTGTATCCTTCTGAGATTTATTCTCATCCTATTATTCTCCCCACCCTCCTTTTAAATAACCCTTTTAAATAACTTTCTGACTGGGTGTTTTTCCTTGAAACTATTCAATGGATCTTTCGTGGATGAAGCTGCCATTTTATCAAAAAACAACATGTCAAACTCATAAAAGATTTTTCCGAACTAAGAAAAACTGAACTGAGCCTTTAAGGAAGTCCAGCTCAGCAACATGTCCTCACATCCTGATAGCGTGCTCACTTTCATGGTCTGAAACTCTGTCCTTACAAAGATAGAAATCTTCGAGCTAAGACACACACAACACACAATGAAGGAGTTCACTTCCAATGTCTCAAGTGAATAGAAGTTGACTCGTGGCTGATTCGTGTACAAATACTCCACTAGGCCTGTCCTGCCAACTTATGGGAAGGATAATAAATGAACTGCAACCAGTCTGCCTGAAACCTGCAAACAGTGTATCCTTCCTC
>JBAJHY010000009.1:10055149-10067493 GCA_037177095.1 Craterocephalus marjoriae | reverse complement strand
TCCACTACGATGTTTACGTTCCACCGGCCATCCACTACGATGTTTACGTTCCACCGGCCATCCACTACGATGTTTACATTTTATTGTGAGTAAAATACAATGTTTACATTCTACTGGGAATAAAATACAACATTTTTCATGTTTTAATGGAAATACAATGCAGGAAACATCTGCTTCTGGCTCAGCAGGCAACATCTGGACCTGATGTGTTAACTCACCTCATGAAGACAGAACATGCTTTCGAACACGTCTTCGTTCATCAGCTCCTCCAGATTCTCTGGAAAAGGAAACAGCAAATGTTCATGAGGAAGTATTTATACGCCCCATCACTGCTCTTTGTTCCTCTGAAACATTTCCCACATCTAATCATTAAACTTCTTTAAGCTACTCTTACTCACCGCCCGTGTTGATGAACGTCTGAAGGAGGATGGAGTGAACAATTCGAATCCTGGAAGAACAATCCTTAAAAGTTACCATGGCAACAATGTCTAGTGTGAGAGCAGGTTTTGAATTGATCCTTAGAGAAAATCCAGTAAAGGATTAGAGTCACATGTGGAAGAAGTCTTTGTTCCTGTGTCCCAACGCCACAGTGTGGACTGAACACGGAGACATCCTCCGTCCCCATGTCCAGCCGTACATCTCCTGAGAATACCGGTCTCCTCTGGTCTAAGGGGAGTTTGTCTAAGCAAGTGACCGGATTAAACATGATGAGCACGACTAGAGGACGTCACGGCTAGAGGATGTTGTCACGGCTAGAGTACATCACGGCTAAAGGACGTCGTCACGACTAGAGGACGTCACGACTGAAGGACGTCGTCACAGCTAGGGGACGTCGTCACGGCTAGAGGACGTCGTCACGGCTAAAGGACGTCGTCACAGCTAGGGGACGTCATCACGGCTAAAGGACGTCGTCACGACTAGAGGACGTCGTCACGGCTAGAGTACATCACAGCTAGAGGACGTCGTCACGGCTAGGGGACGTCGTCACGGCTAGAGGACGTCGTCACGGCTAGAGGACGTCGTCACGGCTAGAGGACGTCGTCACGGCTAGAGGACGTGGTCACGGCTAGAGGACGTCACGGCTAGAGGACGTCACGGCTAGAGGACGTCGTCACGACTAGAGTCAAGGTCACGGCTAGAGGACGTCACGGCTAGAGGACGTCGTCACGGCTAGAGGAAGTCGTCACGACTAGGGGACATCGTCACGACTAGAGGACGTCACGGCTAGAGGACGTCACGGCTAGAGGACGTCACGGCTAGAGGACGTGGTCACGGCTAGAGGACGTCAGGACTAGAGGACGTCACAACTAGAGGACGTCGTCACGGCTAGAGGATGTCGTCACGGCTAGAGGATGTCGTCACGGCTAGAGGACGTAACGACTAGAGGACGTCACGACTAGAGGACGTCACGACTAGAGGACGTTGTCACGACTAGACGTCGTCACGACTAGAGGACGTCGTCACGGCTAGAGGACGTCGTCACAACTAGAGTCAAGGTCACGACTAGAGGACGTCGTCACGACTAGAGTCAAGGTCACGACTAGAGGACGTCGTCACGACTAGACGTCGTCACGACTAGAGGACGTCGTCACGGCTAGAGGACGTCACGGCTAGAGGACGTCGTCACAGCTAGAGGACGTAACGACTAGAGGACGTCGTCACGACTAGAGGATGTCGTCACGACTAGAGGATGTCGTCACGGCTAGAGGACGTAACGGCTACAGGACGTAACGACTAGAGGACAGCACGGCTAGAGGACGTCGTCACGACTAGAGTCAAGGTCACGACTAGAGGACGTCGTCACGACTAGAGTCAAGGTCACGACTAGAGGACGTGGTCACGACTAGAGGACGTCACGGCTAGAGGACGTCACGACCAGAGGACGTCATCACGACTAGAGGACGTCATCACGACTAGAGGACGTCGTCACGGCTAGAGGACGTCGTCACGGCTAGAGGACGTCGTCACGGCTAGAGGACGTCGTCACGACTAGAGGACGTCACGACCAGAGGACGTCATCACGACCAGAGGACGTCGTCACGACTAGAGGACGTAGTCACGGCTAGCGGACGTCACGACCAGAGGACGTCATCACGACTAGAGGACGTCGTCACGGCTAGAGGACGTCGTCACGACTAGAGGACGTCACGACCAGAGGACGTCATCACGACTAGAGGACGTCGTCACGACTAGAGGACGTCACGACCAGAGGACGTCGTCACGACTAGAGGACGTCGTCACGGCTAGAGGACGTCGTCACGGCTAGAGGACGTCACGACCAGAGGACGTCATCACGACTAGAGGACGTCGTCACGGCTAAAGGACGTCGTCACGGCTAAAGTACGTTGTCACGGCTAGAGGACGTCGTCATGGCAATGAATAACCAATGAATAATAGGAATATGAATACGCATGTTCTCAAATACGAATAACCGTTTCCTCTGCGTGTCTGTGAGAGTGTATGAGTGCGTGTGTGTGTGTTTTTGTGTGTGTGTGTGTGCGTATGTGTGTGTATGCGTGCGTGTTTGTGTGTGCGTATGTGTGTGTATGCGTGCGTGTTTGTGTGTGTGTTCATTTAATATTCTTATACATATTTTTAAGATGTCTTTCTTTTAAAAATAGAATGAAATAGGGGCATTTTCAGAATATCAAATTGTTTGCCAGCTGAGTAATTACACGATAATGCCATCAAAAAACACACCCAAAATTAAAACAAATGCGTTAAAAATGACACAAATTTGTCAGCCATTTTTCAAGCCAAAAAGTGCTTATATTGTCAGAAAGCTTTAAAACTTTGAGACCACCCTCAAATCTGTTACTGGAAAACTAACAAACTCCACCATATTCCAGTTGGCAGCAGAGAGTTTAACACAGTTCTCCACTCAAATCTCGGCGCAACACAATGCGCCGCACTTACAAAATGTTCTTCATTTCTACAGACTTCCAACACAGGCCCCAGCCAACCTAGAGGCACCAGGTCAAGATCCACTTACACTCCCCTTTAATGAAAATCTATCAAAATATTTTCATCATGCTTGAAGAAATCTCTCCCAGTCACCTCACATCGGCTG
Source organism: Craterocephalus marjoriae (assembly GCA_037177095.1). NCBI lineage: Eukaryota > Metazoa > Chordata > Actinopteri > Atheriniformes > Atherinidae > Craterocephalus > Craterocephalus marjoriae. The sequence goes on along the minus strand of JBAJHY010000009.1, from coordinate 10,064,423 downwards.
CTGTCAGGTTTTTTTTTTTTTCATTCATCGATTTCCGCGTTACTCCGAGTTCTTCTCCGTGAAAGTCTCTCGTGAAATGAGCAGTTACAACTCCCAGAGTGCAAAGCACAATTCCCGCCGAGGGCCTCAATCCTCCTGGGTAGTCCCAACTTCAGTCCATGAGCACAATCTCTCTGTGACAGTAAAGTTCTGGGCTATTACCTACTGATACTTTAGCAATTACTTTCCAAAAAGCAATTAGATAGATTCTGCTGTGCAAAACGATGCCATGAAGAGCTGATAGTGTAAATTCCATTCGTTCAGTTTTCAAATCTCCCGCCGCTCGAAGACGCGCTGATATCTCGCTCTCTCGGGGTCTTCCTCATTCAGCTTGTCCTTGGTACGTCACCTCCTGACACTGGAGCTCCTCGCGTCCTTATTTGCAGGTAAAAACCTCCGTCCTCTCACTGCATGTGTTGCATTTGACGAAGCAGCACCACTGGAACTTACAGTTGCACTGCCACACTTTGGTGTACTGATGCGTGTTGTAGCCCCGACCGCAGCACATGAGGTCGCAGCCGTCCGTGTGCGGCGAGGTGCGGTTGCACAGGCGTCCCTGGGTTCCCACGCTCCCGGTGGCTACGTCCTCCTCGCAGTAGTTGGGCGACCTCTCAATGTAAACAAGGTCTGTCTCCATGGGCTTGCGATAGCCCTGAGTCTGCTTCACCTTGAGGTGGGTGGGCTGGCGCAGTCGGTTAGCCCGAACTACCTCCACATGCACAGCTTCGTTGTACTTGTCCTTGAGTACGTAGCCAATCTCACGGAACTTTGGAAGTGTAGTCCAGCAGGTCTTGGTGGTGCAGGAGCCGGAGACGCCGTGGCACTTGCACTCTAGCTTCATCCTTTCTTCTAAAACCTATAAAGTGAAAGAGAAGCAACATTATTTATAGACAGATATTAGTAAACATTAGGCGTACTCTCAGTTACTGGCAAGCCAACTACCAACAAACATAAATCCTTATACACCTACAACTCGTCTCTCAAAACTACTCTCACTCGTCTTGTATGTACACACGAAAACACAAAGGCATTTGCTATCCTCACTGACGCTTCTGGTAAGTGATGACTGTGCTGATACTTGTTGCCACAGCCACTGATCCTGACTTGACTTATCCAGCTGATCTCTGTGAAATATACTAATCCAAACATTTTTTGAATTTTCAGCCAAGCATTGCATGCAGTAGCATGTTCAGAAAAAAAAAAAAAAAAAAGTAGGGGGGAAACTGGTAATATCCCATCCTGTAATTTTCTCTATCTTCTCATAACCACATCAGTGGGAGAGAAAAATAAACATAGGTCTCATGCAGCCAACTTGGATGACTTGAATCACATCAGTAAAGGCACTGCACGTGCACTTTTAAAGGAGAAAGACTTAATTGTTCACAACTGGACAGGGCATTTAAGGATGATTTGACTCCTACAACAACATGGTGTCAGAAGTTTGCGCCACGGAGTAACAAAACAAAAAGAAAAAAGAAAAACAGTGAAGATCGACTCGAAGCTCTGCGAGAAGCAAGGGGGCTTCGGCGCGTTAGCATGGAACAGTTCAAGCCACCGTCACCGCTAGTACTTACTGGAAACGTTGCTGAAAACTGGCGCAGATGGGAACAGCGTTTCCAACTGTATATGACCACCTCAGGTGCGTCGAGTAAAGACGAAGAGGTTAAAATAGCCATTCTGCTCCACACTGTCGGCGAGGAGGCGCTAGAAGCGTACAACACACTCACCGTCATTACAGAAGGAGATGAAGCTACGGTGGAGGACGTGCTAACAGCATTCAGAGACTACTGCAGCCCGCGTAAGAACGTCGTTTTTGAACGCCATCAATTCTGGTCACACGCGATGTCAACCGGGATAACAGTGGACAGATTCGTTACAGAGCTACGCCAGAAGAGCAAAGACTGTGAGTTTGGCAGATATGAAGATGACATGATTAGAGATAAACTGGTGTTCAGCATAAACGATGCTCGTCTGAAAGAGAGGCTACTGCGTGATAATGCCCTCACTCTGCAGAAAGCCATAGACACCTGCAGATCAGCAGAGCTTGCTAAGAGTCAAATACAAGCCATGCAAACTTTACATGTTGTCCAAGATACTGCAGTAGATATACTGAGAAAAGCTGAAGGTCGGCCATGTTCAGGCAGTTGGACCAAAAGCAAACCGAGTGATAAGAAACATGCGATAAGTGTCTGTCACAAATGTGGAAACAAGCATGAGCCCCGTAAATGCCCAGCTTATGGAGCTGCATGCCACAAGTGTGGAAAAAACAACCACTTTGCAAAGATGTGTAGAGCTAGCACAGAAAAAAACAGAAACCACAAAGCAAAGGCTGTACACAATATAGAAACTGAAGTGGACTCTTTGTATATTGGCATGATTGGAGATGAGGACAAGAAAACTGCTCCACATGAAAGCTGCACCAAATGGCAGGAAACAGCCATAATCAGAGGCGTCCCGATCAACTTTAAACTTGACACAGGTGCTGACGCAAATGTGCTGCCAATGGAGATATACAGACAGCTACCAGGTCCCATCCAGCTGCGTGAAACAAAAACCACACTGATAGCTTTTGGAGGGGCACGGATATCAGCAGAAGGTGTTGCATCCTTGGGATGCAGGACAAACAGACACAACGCTGTACTGGACTTTCATGTGACCAACCATGCGAACAAGGCGATTCTGGGCGGAGATGCATGCGAGGAGCTCCACCTGGTGAGGAGGGTGGAGGCACTCAGAGCGGCAACTCGGGTACATGAAAGGCCCCCAGCCACTAAAGAAGAGTTACTACAGAGGTACGCAGAGGTGTTCACCGGGTTAGGAGAATTTCCTGGAATTCATCACATACATATTGACCCTAATGTCACTCCAGTGATTCACGCATGCAGAAATGTACCGCTATCAATCATGGACTCCCTGAAAGAGACACTCAATGACCTGCAGAACAGACAGGTGATCACTCCTGTCAATGAGCCCACTGAATGGGTTAACAGCCTTGTCGCAACAAAAAAAAAGACAGGTGCGCTAAGGGTGTGCTTGGACCCTTGCGACCTAAATGTGGCAGTCAAACGCCAACATTACTCCATTCCAACACCTGAAGACGTGCGCAGCAGACTGGCAGGGAAATCCATCTTCTCCATTCTAGATGAGAAAGATGGATACTGGCAAATCAAGCTTGATGAACCTTCGTCCAAGCTCTGCACCTTCAACACGCCGTGGGGCCGGTTCCGCTTCCTCAGACTCCCGTTCGGGATTAAGTCAGCAAGTGAGGTGTTCCAACAAAAGAACTGCGAGACCTTTGGCGACATTCCAGGTGTTAACATTATAGCAGATGACATGATTATCGCAGCATCATCAGAACAAGAACATGATGAAATCCTCCAGAAAGTTATGGAAAGAGCAAAGTCTGCTGGTGTGAAGTTTAACAAGGACAAGATCCAGTTCAAAGTTGACACAGTGAAATACATGGGACACATCATCACCGCAGCAGGACAGAGGGCTGACGATACAAAGATCAAAGCAATTATTGACATGCCAACCCCAGAGGACAAACAAAGTCTCCAGCGTTTGCTGGGTATGACAAAATTCTTATCACAGTACATACAAAACGAAGCTTCGCTCACGGCCCCACTCCGACAGCTGCTCAAAAAGGATGTTACGTGGCAGTGGAGCCCACACCACAGCGAAGCACTAATGACTTTGAAGTCCGCTCTCACACAAGCCCCGGTGTTGAGGTTTTATGATCACAGGAAACCTCTGACTCTACAAGCTGATTCGTCAAAAGATTGCTTGGGAGCTTGCCTGCTGCAGGATGGTCACCCTATTTGCTACGCCTCACGAGCGCTCACCGACACTGAAAAGAGATATGCGCAAATAGAAAAGGAATTACTTGCCATAGTGTTTGCTGCCAAGAGATTCCACCAGTACGTCTACGGCAGGCCAGTAGCGGTACAGTCTGATCACAAGCCCCTAGAGGTCATCATGCGCAAGCCACTCAGTAAGGCACCAGCGCGACTCCAAGGAATGCTTCTACAGCTGCAGAGGTATGATCTAAATGTAACATACACACCTGGCAAGCACATGTACATTGCTGATATGCTTTCACGTGCTGCAACAAGTGGGAATAGTGAAAACATCAGTGAAAATCCCATGGATGAGAGAGTTGTCTATGCTCTGGGAGCCACTGATGCTTTAAGTGAGGAAACACTCAGCCGCTTGAAGCAGGCAACAGCAGCAGACTGTGTGCTACAAGCTGTTTGTGAGAAGCATGCGAAAGGCTGGCCTCAGAAGAAGAAAAGTCTGGACAGGAAGCTGCATGGTTACTGGCAGGTGAGGCACAACATCAGCATGGAGAATGACATTGTCATGGTCGGAAATAAAATCGCGATACCTGAGGGTTTCAAGAACGCCATATTGGAGAAGCTGCATCTTGCTCACCAAGGTGTGCAGCGCACCAAGGCCAAAGCCAGAAAGAGTTTATATTGGCCTGGCATGGCACGAGACATAGAGACAATGATAGAGAAGTGTTTGCAGTGCCAGCAGTTACAGCCTAAACAACAGGCTGAGCCTCTCATACCACATCAGATCCCAGAGCTACCATGGATGAAAATTGGAGCTGACATCTTTGAGCTGCAAGGTCAGTCATACCTGTTGCTGGTAGATTACCTGACAAAATATCCTGAGGTGCTCAACCTGGCCGACAAAACTGCTCACACAGTGATTCAAAAGATGAAATCCGTCTTTGCCAGACACGGGATTCCAAAGGAGATAGTGAGTGATCATGTCCCCTTCGCCAGCTTTGAGATGCAGTCGTTTGCAGCTTCGTGGGAAATCAAGCTCACACACTCCAGCCCAGGTTTTCCTTCATCGAATGGAATGGCAGAGAGGTCCATTAAGACTATAAAATATGCACTGATGAAAGCGATACAGACAGGCACTGACCCACATCTAGCTTTGCTCTCTCTGAGGAACACACCAGTGACGGGACTGGATTTATCCCCTGCACAGATGCTGATGGGTAGAGTCCTGCGAAGCACAGTTCCTTGTTCCAGTGCTATACTGAAACAATCAGTCCCACAACACGTCCACAACAACTTACAGGATTTGCAGGCCCGACAAAAGCAGTATCATGACCAGCGTGCAAAGCTGCTACCTGTATTGTTCCCAGGAGATACAGTGCACATGCAGACACGACGTGGCTGGGAGCCTGCTGTTGTCATCCGGAAACGAAATGAACCACGTTCCTACACTGTGCAGACACCAACTGGGAGGATACAAAGGAGGAACAGGCGGCATCTGAGGAGGATACATCCTAGTTTGTTCACTGACACTCACCTTGATGATGAGCATTTGGACTCTGAGATGCAGCCCCCACGCGTCGTGGAGCAGGTCCCTCAGGACCCTGTGTCACCTCCTCCATCACCACCAAAAGCAGTGCAACCACAGCACCCTCCTCCCATGGCTTTAAACAGCACTCCTACACGCTACACCAGGTGTGGCAGAGCAGTTAGACTCCCTGCTAAATACAAGGACTGACGTCATGGTTGCTACATTCTATTGTTTTGTTCGAGGCCCTAAAAAGGAGAATGAAAGAAAGATATGTTGATAAGGAGTAACTAGTTTGAAGTGTTAAAGCCAATATTTGTTTAATGATACATGTTCAAAAGTTTCACCTGACTATCACAGACAGATTGCTGTATAAGAAGGTTGTTTACAGTGGCTAATAGGTGGCATTTATTTGTATGATACATGTGTAAGTAAAAAAAAAAAAAAAAGAAAAGTTAATGTTAAAACATACAGTTCATTGTTACAAAAGGTTAAGCCAACTGATGCAGTTCACCTCTCAGTTGAAAAAGAGGGATGTGGTATATTGGATCGAGCACTCGGTGCTCGACTGTGTTCGCCTATCCTCATGATCGGCTATGTATGCCTGTGAATAGGCTGAGTAATAAAATGGGAGCTACGAGTTGAACTGCACTCCAGGCTGTGTTTGTATCATCCAGTAACCCACGATACTAGTCGCGCCAGACTGCACAGCACAAATACACAACAGCTACCACGATGTTGAATAGAGCCCGGTGAAAAAAGTCCACAAAAACTTGTCAATATTCCTCCATACTGCTCGTCCAATGCAGTCTGCGTGTCCTGTGTGGGTAGCGTCCATAATTTACTCACAACAGGATCATTAAGTGTATTTTTAGAGCACAAACCGTTAACATGTTTAATTCCTGGATGCGTGTTCGTGCGCAATGCATGCACGCGCGTGCCGCGGCATGCCACTGGATGCATTGGCGGCCGCGGAACCGGCGCGCATGCATTGCGCATGCACGCGCATCCAGGAACTCTTTTCACCGGACACCATTCAACATCATTGTAGACGAACTCAAGCAAAACGTAAACCTTCCAATATCTCCAACGTGTCAGTCATCATGAGGGTGAGTAAACAAATGAAGGCACATCATTCCGAGGCCGGAGTATTCATTTAAAGGGGTGGAAAGCAAAATTTTTCAAGAATTTTTTTGTTCACAATCGTAAACCCAAAGAAGGTGTGTCATGGGCTACAACCCGATTAGCTCTAGCTAAAAGCAGTATGAGCTAAAGGGTTCTTGAATTACTCTTCACCTTGAAAATGCAAGGTCTGTGTTTATCTGTGTTCTGTCCCTTTCTTTATCAGGCGACTTTTACACCAATGACTGTTCTGTCTGTTGGATCCTGGTCGTCTTTAGGTAAATGTTCCAACCCGCTCTCTGCCATTTCTCTTTGAAATATGTGTAGCCATTACACACAACCTGTGTAGACTTTTATGGGAAGGGAGGGGCAAGGGATCCCAAAGGAAGGAGGAAGTGGCAATTCACTTTAATGTATATGAATGTGTTGCTGGACTGGCTTGTAAACAAGGGACTGAAGATTAAGACAGAGAGACGGTGTGTGACGTCATGCTATGTTCCAGATGGAATTACACATCTAGAGCTTCACATTGCACATTTTTAATTCTTTCAACCTAGAAATGATTAATTTTCACTTGTTGCTCCTTAGTGATATTTGTGGTGTTCTGGGTCAAATTCGACCTGGCAGAAAATACTAGCTGTTGCATGCATTGTTAACAAGCTATGGGTTGCTCTGTGGATCACATATGGCATACTGTAGATGCTCAAAGAAATCTCTTCAGATGTAGAAATGTGACATGTCATGGACATTAAGCCCCTATAACACCTGATACCGACAGAGAACACTATCAAAATGACTCCTTGTTGCCTCTTACTATGGTGTCACATTCACAAGAAATCAAAACGATTCGTCACTATCACTTCAGAAAATCTTGCTTGAGTTGACCAACATGGCAGGAATAAGGCTGTTAGCAACAATTGGATGGAGAGTGAAACAAGACAGCTGTATGCTTATGTGCTTACATGGACCTGTTGCTTCTTGTTGGGGTGTACAGACCTTGAAATAAGACAATTGCCAGCTTATGGAATGGTGAGTCAAGACAATCTGGTTTTGTGGTACAATGCCACTTCAGACATTTTATGTGCTGTCAAAACTTATCCTCTTTTATGGGCAGAAGACAAGAGCTTGTTATAAATGCTGAACTTGGTCCTATTAGGAATGTTTGAAATTAAAAATGTGTGAAGCAACTGTCGTTCATCAAATATGACCTCACGTTAGAAAAATATACAAGTAGGATGTAAATACATTCACAGGCAAAATCATATTTTTCAACTGACAAATATTAGTTACATTTTAAATTTGCATACGCTGTCCTGAATAAGATGAAAGGCTCATTTTTTGTCTTCTGTTCATTTTAAACGTGAGCTGTAATCTTTTTTTTTTTTATTAAAAAAAGGATGTTGGGTCAAGTTTTAGTTTCTAGCTTGCTGTCTTGTTCTGCAACCACATACTCTGGTTGAAGGCTGTAACTTCCCTTTTTAAGTAAATATTTAACTGCATGATTTGCATTAACACCCCTTCATCTATGTGTCATGTTTTTTTTTCCTTTCCCCTCCTCTAAAGTAAAACGCTTCAGGGAGCCCAAACATGAAAGAAGACCTTGGAAGATCTGGTAAGACAACAGCATTACAGTAAATTTTGCAAGTAAATAAACCATCTGAATCTCATTTGGATCTCATTAAAAGCAACATAACTGTGTCTCTCCAGGTTCCTGGACACCTCCAAACAGGCCATTGGGATGCTTTTTATCCACTTTGCTAATGTCTACCTGTCGGACCTCACGGAGGAGGATCCCTGCTCACTGTGAGGGTTTTACTCGTCTCCTCAGTGTCCTAATTATGCATTCTACAAATTCACAGAAATATTGAGAGAAGATGAAGATAAATGAGTTCAGTTTTTCTTTGTCCACAGATACCTCATTAACTTCCTGTTAGATGCCTCCCTGGGCATGTTGCTGATCTATGCAGGGGTAAGAGCCATCAGTGCTATTGTAGAGTGGAGACAGTGGGACTCGCTTCGTTTTGGAGAATATGGTGAGGCTCAAAGGAAGCTGCTTAAAAAACTTGTGACGTCCAGTGGAGGGCAGTAGGTGACCTCGATACGCTTCTGTGTCATTTCCTACTCTGAAGTTGCTTTTTTATGCCATATTTATCAGCAAATCAGTGATATTATGCAATGCTTCTAAATATATTTTTTGATTGGTTGGCATTTTCATTTCCATCTCTTACACCAGGGGTGTCAAACTTATTTTTGTTCAGGGGCTACATGCGGCGCAATTTGATCTGAATTAGGATGGACCAGAATATTTACAGCATAATAATCTCGAAATAATGAAAATGTAACATTTTTCCCTTTTGCTTTAGTGTAAAGAAGTACAAATCACCTTGTTTAATGATCTAAACATTTAGAAATTTCTATGACCAATTTGAGTTTTCTTCAAAAAATGTAATTTCCATATAATATTTTCCCTCAGTTGCACATTTACATTTTAATTCACTTAAATATTTTTTTTGGGTTATATGTTTTGTATAGATTTTAAGATAATAAAATTAGTTCATCTTTAAACAAATTTATATTTGCATTCAACAAATTGGATTTAGTCATTTTTAAATTTGACATTTTTATCTAATCAACAGATATAAAACCTTTTCATATTTTGTATAAAATGTTCTTTTTATTTATTTACATATTTACTTAATTTTAGATATTTGCTAACAGATCACAATGGATCGCAGACAATCACTAATCAATTAATTATAGGTATGTGGCACAAAAAAAATATTTAAGTGAA
>JBAJHY010000009.1:9103278-9117926 GCA_037177095.1 Craterocephalus marjoriae | reverse complement strand
AGTTTCAGTTGACTTAAGTTTACGTTTAACTTGGAAACACAATGATTGAATATATAATGATCATGAATTAGATAATATGCAATTTTGGACACAGCCTTAAGTTAAGGGACATGTTTTTGTCCAACTAAAGACAGAATTTATTCATGTGCAAAGTCATTTTTTGTGTGTTTGTTCAAGGTTATACTTATATTGTAGTCTTATGTGCTGTACATTGTGAGGGGTGTTTTAACACGACATTCTATGTAATTTCAATTGTGTCTTTTCTTCGTTTTAATAGAACATGTGTCATTTTGAGGTGTAGCAAAGTTTCTTGGAGTGTAAGAAACTTTTGTCTCCAACAGCCATGTTGAGGATATCACAGGATGTTTCACTGGATTTGATGTGTTACTGCTACCAGTATTACAATCCCACAATTTAATATGCTTAGTTTGCGCTGCACCATGTGAGCCATGGAAATGACTTCGACAGCTCACATTAATATAAATGCAGACTGTAAAGAGACTGTAAATAATCTAATAAATGAATGAATGAATGAATGAATATGTCATTGAAAGTATGTGTATAAATAAGTGACTTAATTTAGGCTTAATAACTACTGGCTACTAACTAGTGGTGAATAACTACTGTTTATGTGACTTCTGGAACTGTGGAATTTTTTCCAATCAAATATTCTCTCCCTGTCTGATTGATTGACTATAAGCCTCTATACTCAATTTAGACTAATGAGGTGGGCTTATGTAGATGCGTGAATACCAGTCTTGTGTTTGAATGTGTGCGCACATGCTCCATCTGTGTGTGTGGGTGGGTGTTTGTGTGAGTTAGTTCTATTGTTCTTTGTGTGCACATTGCATAGGCTGTATGTGAGTATACGTGAATGGAAACTGTGTGTGTGCTCCAGCTGTCATGTGCATCTGACATGTGGTTAATAAGGTGTCACCAATGTGTGTTTGAGATGGGATGCTTTATTCATCCACATCCAAGAGCTTACATATTCAATTCATCTCCCAGGGAGAGACATAGCAGGAGGATGAGAGAATAACCGATGGTGAGCTGCTGATATCACCGTGGCCGGTAGAGTGGAAAAATCTCTCAGCAGCAGAAACTCAGCATTCTGCAGGATCCAACACGTGGAGTATTTCCTGGACCGTGCCCTTCCATTTAATTCCCCAAACATTTGAAAATGTGCCTGCCAAGTGCAGCAGCAAGTGACAGGCGAGAGATTGCTAAGGGTTTGGGCGTGACAATGATGTGGGAACAGATAATTGCAAGACTCCCTTTTCATCATCAACAATTATTCTGGGTTTGATGGACAGTCGGGCACAGGTTTAAAGTTCAAAAAGCTTTTTTTCTTTTTTTAATCCAAAAATAATGAAATGTAACATAAAAAGATTAAAAGGAGGATGGGCCCATAAAAGTGGTGAAAGTAACAAAACTGTACTAGAAAAACAAACAAACCAAGCCTAACTCAAACAAACACTAAGAGCAAAATGAGACAGGAGCGGAAACTTGAATTATTGCTGACCAACCCTCAAAAGGAAAACACAAGGCATGAAACACAAAAGACCTGAAGCTAACCACGGAAAACTGGTCAAACATCTGACATATTTTTTTTAATCTTTTTTTATGTTGTTGAAATGTCAGTTGTGGTTTTATCATTGTCATCATTTGTACTTTGAGAACCCCTGGAAATACAACAGAATTGTATAATTTTTTTTATTTTTTTGATTGGATGTGAATGGGATTGTAAAGTTAGGCAAATGACTCTGCTTCTCAAATCCTCACGGTGGAATATAAAGACTTATCGCGGTGTAAACAAAACCACTGCTGGAACACGGTGCAGATGAAACAAGAGAGTAGGGCTTGGCGATATGAGCCAATTTTCATATCTCCATCATTTTTTCCTTAATCGCAATATATGAAATATATCTCAATATAATTTTTTTTGGTCAAGTAAACAAAGAGTTCAAATTTACAGCCTTGAGTGCTAAATGCACTTTTATTAAGGAAGAAGCACATTATGCAGTAAAATATTGGACTGATATTACAGAATATGTGTAATAAAATAATAAATAACTTTCAATGACCATAACAAAGATACAGTTGTGCATAATGCTAAAAAATAGATTTTTAACTCAAAACAAACTAACTCGATATAAATGATATTCCCTCATTCTATATATTTCGTGTGACAAAGTTTCGATATATCTGAAAATCTCGATATATTGCACAGCTTTACGAGAAGGTCAATTTGAAGATTGGGTGAAAAATCTGGATTCATCACTTACTCTTCTACTCATTTATTCTTACTGGTTATTTTCAACCAATCAGAAATACTCATTACTGCACGTCCCGGCTTGAAGATGCCGTTCCCTCTACCTCCCGCCTTTGTGGGTAAAATAATTACTTTTAGTTTCTTGTGGTGGAAATTGAACAAGTTGAACAAAGAACTAATTCCTACTTTTCGTCCCATCAGCGTTAGAAGCTGCCGGCCATTTTGATGATCCCCATCATCGTCTGTGTGTCTCATGATGTGGCGATTCTCTCTGCAGGTGTCCAATCAGACAGCGACTCGTCGTCAGCCAGCAACAAGATGAGCGGGCAGAGCAGCGTGAAGCCGAACCGACCTTCTCTGGCCAAAATCCTACTCAGCCTGGATGGAAACCTGGCCAAGCAGCAGGCTCTGTGTCATGTGCTGTCAGCGCTGCAGATCATGTATGCCAGGTACGCTGCTGCAGGGTTAGCGCCCGGTCAGCCGGGCCGCCACATGAAATCACATCTGGATCTAAAAACTCAGTCTTGTTAATGGATGCGTTTGTGTTGCCATAGGGACGCTGTGGTCGGGGCGTTGATGCCGGCCAGCATGATCCTGCCTGCAGAGTGTCCGTCCAGCTCACCAGTCCCCCCGCTGGACTCCTCCTCTTCCTCCTGCGTCAGCGATGAAGAGTGTCCTCCCGTCCCTCCTGAAACCGAGGAGGCGGTCAGCCCTAATCCCTGGCAGGACAAGAAGGGGGAGGTCAGGCCCGCTGCATTTAAAACTAATCCCAAGTTTTTTTCTGGTTTGTTGAAGCCAGTTAGATTAATTATAAAACTACAATCAACAATCATTAAGCTGTTTTTTTGGTGACTGATGTGGCTGAAAAGGGAAAATAATTTCATCCAGTGCATGCAGATGTTGTTTTCTACACATGATCAGGCTGTTGCTCTGAGGTTTCAGTCTCACAGTGGACTCTTGCTTCATTTTTTTATCTTGCAGAAATAATGTAAATGCATTTTCATCAGAGCAAAAATGCCATGAATGACTTCTGCTAGCTGTAAATGTCGAACTACGAGTGGCTCTAACTCTGTCAAGCCAGGAAAGTAAATAAAGCGTTGATTGAAATGATGGTTACGTAAACCTTTTGAACTGGCAATGTAGTAGTACGCCTGTCGCAATCAGCAACAAGCAACAAGTCTATAAACCGCTAGGTAAGAAAAAATGGGTGCAATAACTTTCCCAATCTTAACAAATTTCCTTTCTTTTTTTTTTCTTTCTCCCTTTACTGAATGACAGAACATGTTATTTGTCCCGTACCACACCAGAATGTAGCTGCTATGTTTTTGTGCTACTTTTTTGTTTGCAAAGTTACTAACTGACAGGTTTGATGCTTTTCCCTCTCTGAGCTGCATGTTTAATATTTTTGAAAGGCATTGCAGAGACTTCATTGTCTATCATGTTTACTGGATTTGGTTGTGTTTGCTTTTTTATTCATGATTAATGAGTCTGAGGGTTGCTTCAATTTTTTGTTTTATTTAATTATTTAAAATTTCTTCCTACTCCAGTGAAAACATTTTTTTAGAAATGAAAGTTTATTGATCTTTTAAAGGGTGTACTTGCCTTATTCTGGAATTATCATTATATTAGTTGAAAATCGTCTCAAAATATCAACATTATCACGTAGTGCACTACTTTCTGAGACAGTTAATGGTATAGCAGGGTTTATTATCGTCACAGGCCCACCATGTAGTGGTTGGTTTGTTAATGCGTGCAGTGATTAATGAGTGTGTTGTGTGTGTGTGTAAACAGGTCCCGTCATCGGAGGACGCCGTCACCCCCTCATCAGCCGTGACTCCCTCCGCCTGCGGCGCCTCCTCTCGTCCTTTCATCCCCGTCACAGACGACCCCGGAGCAGCCAGCATCATCGCCGAGACGATGACAAAGACTAAAGAGGTTCGTCTCATGACAGACGTAGCGTCTGTGTCCGATGATGAGCCGTTTTCCATTCAACCTGGGTTTTTTGTTTTTGTTTTACAGGACGCAGAGAGCCAGAGTAAGGTTGTGGGGCCGGAGCCTCAGTATCTGGACGAGTTCACCAGTCTGCTCGTCCCCGATGACACACGCATCATGGTGGACCTGCTGAAGCTGGCAGTGTCGTGTCGCTCTGGAGAAAAAGGAAAGGAGGTGCTGTCTGCTGTGCTCTCCGGCATGGGCACAGCTTACCCACAGGTAGATGAATACATGAATACAGTCTGCAGCCACTTTACCAGGTCCACCTGTTCACCTGCCTAACCAGCCAATCACACGGCAGCAACTCACATCCAGTCATGTAGACGTGATGAAGACGACTTGATGAAGTTCAGTCTGAGCATCAGGATGATGAAGAAAAGAGATTTATGGTTGTTGGTCTGAGTATTTACTGGGTTTCCAGAGAAAAGCAGTAAATAACCAGCGCAGCAAAGAACTTCTGACACTCAAAGAAAATATCTCTCTTCAGAGTAAGTGGAGGCGAGTTTCCAGAAATATGTGGAGAACTTTGTACCAGCAGGGGAGCAGACGGGTTCAGGCTTTAATCTCAGAGAAACATATAGGAATGTTCTTTATGTAGATCATAATGCTGATCATGTGAGCTGCAGCCTTATGCAACGTCATTTTCCAGCTCAGTGGTGCACATGTTTACTTAGAGCTTTGAGCTTAGAATCAGGGCTTTGACTTCTCATGATCTGTAATGTTATATGTAGAGATGTAACGATTCTCTCAAGCCATGATTCGATACGATTCGATTCTCGAGTTTAAGTTCAAGATTTCGATTTCGATTTTTTACGATTTTTCTTTTTCTTTTTTCTCAACAGAATTGATTTTAGTTATTTTATAGTCAAATGAATTGTCTTTTTCTTATATTTGCCTTTTTCTCCTTTGCAGTGGGGACGTTCCCCCATATAAAAATAAAAATAAAGTATACAGGTACAAAAAAGTTGCAAAAAAAATGAGGAAATTATTTATTACTAATGATTAATGAACGATAAAAACTATCTACATTTAATGTATCTGTTCACAGGGGTTTAGAAATATATATTTTACTTATTGTGTATAAACATTTCCGCATTAATCTGCACCTGCAGTAACTGATCTGGGTTTAATGCTTTTGCAACGGTGAAATGACGATTACCTGCTGACGCTGAACTGGCGGACGAACCTGCGCCGTACAGCTTGCTACAGAGACGCTGCCACATCTAGGATGTGCTGCTGTGAAACGCTGATTTAGTTTTCCAAACATAAACATAATCATACCGCTGCGTGCCTGTAGTGGTCCTGTACTTTATAAAATCGTTTCCGCTGCAGTGTTCCTTCTTTATCCTCTTCAATGTTTTCATTGTTTTTGCGCTAGTAAGTTGTTTTGTGTAACAGATTTACTCATCCGGGCGGAACGTCATTGAGGCACTTCGGTTGTGCAACAGAAAAACCGTCCGGGGCGGGTGCACTAAAAATTTTCCTTCCTCTTTATATCTATTTATTTCCATCAAACTACATTCAATCCATCTGGCAGATGTTTAGAAGAACTCACACGTCCGCATGGGCACTTCAGGTAGTTTTGGACAAAAAAAAGCGTGGTCCAAAATAAACCCACCGACTCATCCATTAATGAGCTGCTCACTTCACCAACTGACTCTGTCCTTCTTTACAGTTAATGAGAGCAACTCCTTTTGTTGTGGTCTCTTTAAATCAGAACGAGACATTTCACCAGTGACGTGCGGTGAGGTTCATGGCTGGCGAGGCCCTGACTCCTCAAGAGTCAGATTTATGGTTGTAAGAACCGGGAAAAAAGCGTCTTCTTTCACTATTCATTCAGCAGCATGCACCTACTGATTATTCTTCATTTCCCATCAGCATTTCTCTTTCAATTACACTCACAAACATATACACATGAACTATTACTAAGAACATTTTAAAAGATTACAAGATAAGGTGGCACTATGAAAATAAAATTGCAGAGAAAAAGACGAGCGGCTCCAAACATGGTAAATGTCACAGTGACTTATTATTACCATTGCCAATAAAAATAGATCCTCAGCACGCCCAATAAAAACAAGAGTCTCTCTTGTCGCACCTGTGTTTTAATTTGCTGCGGTATCAGCCAACCTTGGCTAAGTGCTGCTGGGAAGGAATTATAAATAAAACAGAAGCGGAAGGTAAGGTGGGTAATTTGATTTATCTTTTATTATTTTCCCATCTCTGGGTGTTATCATGGTTTCTTCTCTGAAATGGGAAATGAGATAAATATTGATGTCCCTTACAAGAAATGCATCCAGGCTGGTGTGAGATGCAGATCCTGGCCTACAGTATCCATCACATGTTTTCCCTTAGAAAGCATGTGTGTAAACTGACCTCCTGCCAGAAGCCAGTCATAATTTAGAAGCTAAAAAGTATAAGCATGCTCTCCTCAGTCTGTTTCTAGCCTCATTTTATTCTGTCATTGCTTCTCTTTCATTTATTTTCTACTTTCAATGACCAGTTTTGTGCCCCCCCACCCAACCCCACTCCCTTTCCCTTACAAATTAATATCTCTCAACCCTTTCCTCTAACAATTCCTACTGTCCCTGTTGGGCTCATAACGACAGGAGTGAAAGATGAACAAACTAACAAGACAGCAGAATAGATAAAAGGAAAGAAGCTAAGCCAGCATGTGAAGAAGACCAAAACACTAATAAAAACTGCTAAATTAATATTTAATCTTCATCATTGTATGCTTGGAATAATGCAGTTACAAAGAACTGGATTATTAAGATTGGAAGAAATAAGCTAATTATGAGAAAACACAACAACAGTTAAATGTCAGCCATCTCAAATCGGTGCTTGGTGATGTATTTGCAAGTAAAACCTGCCATCAAAAGACCCCATGAGGAAATGAGCAAGGAGAGAAGCTGCAGTTCTGCACCCTAACTTGAGCCAAGAAAGCCCCAGTGAGAATATATGGATGTGCCGCAGGAAAGCATCCAAAGAGGGAATCTAACTTCCACCTTGTGGCATCACACCTTCATGATCACAAATTCGTACATTTGTTCTCCATTACTATGAACCGAGGGCAGGACACACATCTTATAAAGTTCTTCTCACCCACCTACGAGATTCCACCTTCTTATTATGAAGAAGTAGCTCCCCGTAAGTATTCACACAGCCAAAACTAATACCACCATTCCCAGGTAGACCAGGCAAAGTTGTCTTTAAAGGATGGGACCTGAAAATAACAGCAGATTAATAGCAAGCACCAAGTGGAGCATTTTCCCCCTTCTCAGCCTCTGACAGCATGCCCAGCACTGCTGCTACACAGTTATATTCCCTGCTCTTCTCCTTGTGCTCCCAAACCAGCCGATATACATGTTCTCCCACGCTCCGTGTCCTACTTTAAAATAGCCAGCTTTGCTTTATTTGACTGCTTACCTAATCGATCATAGCATTCTGAATTTACCTGTCAATTTGTTATGGGAAGTGAGTCAGGTAGGAATTGCAAGAAGGCAGAAATGTGTACAGAAAGAGTGAGAAGTGAGGGGAAATAGTCTGTGAGGGATAGATATCCTTACCAGAGCTGTGATGAAGGAAATCCAGAAATTGCCAGCTTCCATTCACAGTGGCTGCTCGTTAAATCCAATATACTGGGGAAAGAACCGAAAATTCCATCGAGATGCTGCCCCAAGAGGAGGAAAATGAGAATCTCTGAATGCAGGATTTTCAAGTGATGTTAAAAAATGTGGTAAATATGCATAAGGAGATGGATCTGACATCGGAGTCCAGAGCACTTCATGAGTCCTTCCCGTCAGCTGCGAAGCCACACGTGCACACACAGACACATACGGTTCGCACAGAGACCCACACACATGGGGAGGGTGTATCCGCTGTTAGTTTCAGCCGGGGAAGGATTGAGGAGAGGTGGAAGGAGGGCTGGAGACGGAGCGAAAGAGAGACACAGAGGAAGGCAAGGGATCCGGAGAAGAGCAAGGAGGGAGGAGCTGCAGCGTGTGATGAGAGATTGGTAGAGGGGAGGGGAGGAGAGATTCTCTCCATTCCTCCTTATTTCTCCCTCAATCTGAACTGCAGTGTGAGCTGCACAAACGTAACAGCAGGAGCTGATTAAATTAAATCTCCATATCTCCATGTGAGAAGACTGTGGGTGATGTTCACGGCTGAATGTGGAGATGAAAGGTAAAAACTATTTGGGCTGTTACAGTCAGATCTGGTTGTGCATCTGAATGCTGAATAATGTCCACTTCCTTGTGCACAAAGTCACACAGATAGACAAGCTGGGAAGATGAGGAAAGTCCGAGCTTGACACAGTGAGTTGATATCTAGTATCTTAACACACGCTGGGTAGGAAAGTCAGTGATCATAGAATATTGCCTAACTTTGCAAACTCTTATCTAAACATCAGAATGTGGGATACTATAGCTGGCAGTTTGCATCATAGTCACATGAATACAAAGTAACTTGCAAGCACAACCTAACATTTTAGACATATACTCTTCATAAACATTGGAAAAGTATATTTCTCCATATAGTCCACAATACATCAGAATGGACATAAAATGTTACTGCTTATTATTGGAGATTGAATAACCCAGCCAGAATTGAATTTGTGCTTACTTACTTGTAACTTGTGATGGATCAGAGATAGTTGAAATATAAAGATTGGCACCTCAGTCGGCATCAAAGCTCAAAAACCGATGTTCACTCTGTTCTGCTGCCTGTTTTGGTCCACTTGAATTTGAGAACTGTAACAGAAGGTAAATGCAATTTTTATAAATAATAAATTAAATGCAATATTATAAATATTATAAATATTGATATTTATATGATTTGATAAAACAATTATTAATACCCTATTCTTTTAATTATGTGAAATGAATAATTTTATCCTGCATCTCTCTAGAAGTTCAGTGGATGTAATACTTTTGAAAAGGTAATTGTTTTGATGAATAAGTTGTATCTATGACTTTTAAGCTTGGTGCTATGTACAGTATATGACGAAAAATGAGAGACAGGCCTGTACTGACTCAAACCAGTGGTGCTAGCATCAGTCAGCTGACTGCAGAGTTACAGTTGGTCTGTGCATACATGCACAAATCAAACAGTATGTGGACAAAAGAGAAACAGCTGCAGCTTAACAAGGGCCTGCTAGAGGTCAACTGATGAGTGAGAAGAACAAGTATTAGGCGACATCAGTGTCCAAGGGAGGGGTGATTTGCACATGTTTGCATTTACCATTGAGGCCAATACATTGCTATTTTGAGGGTAGAATTAGCATCTTTGCCCAGAAGGTTAGAGCAGGGAAATGCCAGAGATCGTTCTGCACAATGTACAACATCCCAGTTTCATAGAGACTGAGTGTGTGATACTTGAATGGGTTTGGCTGCAGTCCAGATCTTTCATTGTGTTCAAAACTGCATCATGAATAAAGGAAGAAGGGAAGAAAATCTTGTAGATGACAAGAATGGACATATGCTTCCTTTACAAAACTGCAGCTGGTAGAATCTTTATTTCCCAAATGATGGACAGTTTTAATTGAAAGTGAAACAGAAATAACATAATAGTCAAGAACGCTTTTTAAGTGTGTTGCTAGCATCAGATTTGTTTCCTTTTTTTCATGTAATGAAACTGGCCAGTTCCCAGACAGCAAGCTCTGTCTTACCGACGTCGGTAATTGGAGGGGAGCAGCGGCAAAGTGGCAGCGCTTTTTTCAGCTTGCGCACCAAATAAAACTTCATTGTTTGTACATCGGTAAACCATCGGGATGACAATCGATAACGCACATGCAATCTATGGGTTGGCGGAAGGGCTGGGAGAACCCATTTTATCGATCCTGCTTCTACTTTACTTTTTTTCCCAAATCCTGCCACTCACATCATCAGCTGTGTAACCGCGACATGCAGGTATGTTGTATAAAATAACTTACATATATGATTTATGATATGATATGATATATAGGCAATTTAACAATCCAGGGTAACTTGGTACTGTGTCTCCAAAAGTTCAGGGTAACTTTTCGGACACAGTAGGCTAACTAAAAAGTGAATCTCTTAGCTATCTTTCTAGCTGCTAGTTAGACGATAAAACATAAACGTAAACTCATCATAAATCAGATATGGAATCGTATGACATCTGTGGTGGTTAGAAAATACTTTATCGGGATGTTTTCAGCATATAAACTTTATTAGAACTTTAAACTTTGGGTAGGTTGGTCTAGGTAGCTAGCGTTAGCATAATTAGCTTGCTGCTTCATATAGCAGGTGGAGTTCGGCATCGGTCAGTGATGCTGGTTTTCCGTTTAACCGGTAAGTCAGGAGAATAAATAATAAAGACGGCGGTTGAAATGGACATGAAGGCAATCAGAGAGGTGAAGAGGCAAAGTCGATGGTGCTTGCACTGTTTGCCAATGCTAACCGCTGCATTATTTCCTCTGACCCCTCTTTGCATCCTCCCACAGGTGACAACAATCATCCCCCCCAGCACCGCAGACCTCCGCCACACCTCCCTTTCCTGCAGTCAGGGACCGTAATGTGATCCCAATGAAAAAAAACAAAAAACGTTTTTTATTGCTATTTCTCTTTGTGTCCAGCTGTTACATTTGTTCATTCTGTTAATAACTATTACAATCCTGCAGGGAATGTTAATGTTTTTTTTTGTAATAGAACAATGTTCAAATGCAGTAAACTGTTGCAAACTATTACATAAACTGTTAAATTTTTTAACCCTCTGTTTTTTTATGGTGAAACATAGCAAGGGTAAAATTTTGATGTAATTTTTAACAAATTAATAAGGCCTAATATAACGGCGGGTTCCTGCTAGAGCGGCGAAAGCATTCAGACGTCTCGCTCCCTTTGTTTTAACATTGAAACAGCTGATTTTTTAGTTGTGTGGGCGTTTCCAGCCGAAAATCAGCTGTTTCAGTGTTGATGGGAGAGCGAGTCGTCTGAATGCTTTCCCCGCTCGAGTGGGATCCCGCTGCCTAGGCTATAATTATGTCGGGTTAACATCGGGGCAAGCTCGGCCATCAGTCTGACCCCCGACGTCTGCCCGACATCTTCCCAATTAGCTACCGATCTCCATGAGACGTCTCATAGACGTAGATATGTCGGGCAGGAACACGTTGCCCCGACGTCGGCAAGATCTAATTTGCTGTCAGGGTAGCCTCCTGAAAGCCAGGCAAACTATCTAAAATACTTGTAAGATGAAAGACTAATGTATTCTTTTTATCAATCTATCTCTCCATCTATCTGACAATCGCGGCTGCTCCTCCACAGAGTGCTCCCTCCCCCCGCGACATATTGGCGCCACCTGGTGGCGTACATTGCAGTTTTGTATGCAACGTGATGACGTCATCAAATCACGCCAATGGACTCGTTAGAATGGCGAGGTTCTTAACTTTCAATAAAAATAAAAAATTATCGCTCTAGCTATTATAGTTTTGGTTTTATGATGGTTTAAATCCGGATTAAGCTAATTGGGGACCCCGTTTTTAAAGGGTTAACCCACACCCACTTTATGTTTACCAGCGCATTTTCCTTGGACCGCTTTACTAGTTCCTGGGACTCCTTTTATAGTTCCTAGGGCCACTTTTGGAGTTCCTAGGACCAATTTACTAGTTCCTGGGACTCTTTAACAAGTTCCTGGGACCACTTTACTAGTTCCAGTGACTCCTTTACTAGTTCTTAGGACCACTTCACTAGTTCCTAGGACCGCTTTAATCGCTCTTGGGACCACTTTAATAGTTCCTGGGACCCCTTTAATAGTTCCTGGGACCATTTTAATAGTTCCTAGGACCGCTTTAATAGTTCTTGGGACCACTTTAATAGTTCCTGGGACCACTTTAATAGTTCCTGGGACCATTTTTATAGTTCCTAGGACCGCTTTAATAGTTCTTTGGACCACTTTAATAGTTCCTGGGACCATTTTTATAGTTCCTAGGACCGCTTTAATAGTTCTTTGGACCGCTTTAATAGTTCCTGGGACCACTTAAATAGTTCCTGGGACCATTTTTATAGTTCCTAGGACCGCTTTAATAGTTCTTTGGACCACTTGAATAGTTCCTGGGACCGCTTTAATAGTTCCTGGGACTGCTTTAATAGTTCCTGGGACTGCTTTAATAGTTCCTGGGACTGCTTTAATAGTTCTTAAGACCGCTTTAATAGTTCCTGGGACCACTAATAGTTCCTAGGACCGCTTTAATAGTTCTTGGGACCACTTTAATAATTCCTGGGACCGCTTAATAGTTCCTGGGACCGCTTTAATAGTTCCTGGGACCGCTTTAATAGTTCTTGGGACCACTTTAATAGTTCCTGGGACCCCTTTAATAGTTCCTGGGACCACTTTAATAGTTCCTGGGACCGCTTTAATAGTTCCTGGGACCGCTTTAATAGTTCCTAAGACCGCTTTAATAGTTCCTGGGACTGCTTTAATAGTTCCTGGGACCACTAATAGTTCCTTGGACCGCTTTAATAGTTCCTGGGACCAATTTAACAGTTCCTAGGACCGCTTTAATAGTTCCTGGGACCACTAATAGTTCCTTGGAACGCTTTAATAGTTCCCGGGACCGCTTTAATAGTTCCTGGGACCGCTTTAATAGTTCCTGGGACCGCTTTAACAGTTCCTAGGACTGCTTTAATAGTTCCTGGGACCACTAATAGTTCCTGGGACTGCTTTAATAGTTCCTGGGGCCGCTTTAATAGTTCTTGGGGCCGCTTTAATAGTTCCTGGGACCACTTTAATAGTTCCTAGGACCGCTTTAATAGTTCCTGGGACCACTAATAGTTCCTGGGACTGCTTTAATAGTTCCTGGGACCGCTTTAATAGTTCTTGGGACCGCTTTAATAGTTCCTGGGACCTGACAGAGCTTCTTCTCTTTCTAACAACACTCGGCGTGTTGTAGTCGACCCGTCAGCTGGTGCTATAATTATTAACTCACTGTATCGGAGAGCCATCTAGTGGCAAACCGTGGCACTACACTGGCCTAAAAACAGAAAGAATGAATGATTTTGACATTTACCAGGACTCCTTGTTAACAAACAACTTAGATTTATTAATATAGCGAACATCCACTACTCATGGTGAATGACGGGTTCGTATCGTTCGCATTTTTAATTCGCTCTAGTCCAATTTTTTTCAACTTAAGCAAACAGGTGGAAAAACACTTTATTCTAGCGAATGAAAGAAGAAGAATGAATTATTTCCCCGGCGTATGACCGTCTGACCCCCAGGACCCCTGGGAGGGGCAGGTCTGGGTTTCCACCTGAGTCAGGTTGTTCCTCATCACACGGGCATGAAACCTTTTCCTTCCTGCCAGCCTATCAGCCGCCGCGTCCTCTCTCCGTCATTCTGCGCTGCATTGTTCGGGCTCAGAAAGCAGCAGAGCCTGGTGGAAAGCTCTGCTGCTTTGTTGTCCGTCCGTAGAACCCCCCACCAAACACTCGCGGCTGAAACACCCGCAAAGGGAGCGCTATTGTCCCCGTTTGTCCAGCGGCAGCAGTAGCCCCTGAACACAGCGCGTCGCTCAGGCTGGGAAGTCACAGAGGAGCCTTCATCATCATCATCATCATCATCAGTGCCGCTCAGAAAGGCCGAGTCGGGAATCTGCTCTTCCTCCATGACCGTCATGTGAGTGTCGCTCGGTCCTCGCTGGCGTTTCAGGCTTCGTGTTACACATCCTGTAATTAGAGGTGCAGCCGGGCTCGTTAATCCCGGCACTTTGCTGCTGTAATTACTGCAAACCGAGCCGACGGACCCGGCGTGTCACTGCCAGGCTGAGAGCACCTGTAGTTTACGGGACGTTTAAGGCACGTAAAGGAATAAACGCTGCTTTCCTTCTGACACCGCGGTGTGTTCAGGGTCACTCTTTCTGTCCCGCAGCGTCGAGGAACCCATGATCCTGGAGCTGGAGGATGACCGAGAAGAGAAACCAGCGCTGGTTCCCAGTTTGTTCCCGCTCATCCCACCGACCCTCTACTTCAGCACCGCCAACGAGAAAGGTCAGACTCAGTCGCGACGATGTAAAATCTTTATTATAAAAATCTGAATTATTCTATGTTATTTAGTTTTTATTTATTCCGTCCTCTGATTCCAACATGAAAGAGTGTAGAAACAGGATCTGTAGCAGGAGCCGGAGGCTTCTTTCCAGAAACTTTGTTATAAAAATAAACATTTCTTTAGAAACCACGAAAAGCATCTAAGCTAGATCTGACTTCCTGGAACTAACTAGACTCCATATCTGGGATTAAATACACTTTCTCCTTCACACATAATTATTTTTTAATTATATATATATATAATTAAAAAATAAACATTTCTTTAGAAACCACGAAAAGCATCTAAGCTAGATCTGACTTCCTGGAACTAACTAGACTCCATA
>JBAJHY010000009.1:8682868-8697468 GCA_037177095.1 Craterocephalus marjoriae | reverse complement strand
CGATCTATTAAAAAAAAAGAAAAACATATGTATAAATAAAAAAAATAAATAGACAGCACATTATGTGACAAAAAAATAATAATCTGCAATAGTATAATATG
The DNA here is from genome assembly GCA_037177095.1 of Craterocephalus marjoriae. Taxonomy (NCBI): domain Eukaryota; kingdom Metazoa; phylum Chordata; class Actinopteri; order Atheriniformes; family Atherinidae; genus Craterocephalus; species Craterocephalus marjoriae. The sequence goes on along the minus strand of JBAJHY010000009.1, from coordinate 8,697,367 downwards.
CAAATCTCTGTATTTGCTTAACTGAGATTTTAATTCAGAATCTCGTAAAGTTTTGTTTCTGACCAAGGTTTTCTGCCAATTCACAAATAGTACCTGCTTGGGACTGCAAATACTCTAAGGTCATACCTGTTTGGCATCAGAATATTGGCAAAGTGAGCAGTACCAGTCAAATGTATATAAGTATACAAAGTAAAAGTATATACGACACATTTTCCCATTAAATCTAAAAGGTGGCCTAACTGTGTTCGGACTTTGGGCTGGTAGTGTGTTTTAAACTTCTGCTCTGGGTTCTCCAGGAATAGCCCCTTTGCGCAGCTAGCATAACTGTGATTTAGCTTCCAATGTCACAGTGACAGTTGTGATGATGGGCTGTTTAGATGGAGGGGGGAAACAGCTGACTCCTGGGTCAGTGGTCTGATGTCACGGCTTTTCTGGTATTTGACAGGGTTTCCTGTCAGCAGGTTGTTTGATGCCATGTGTTTCAGAAGAGGCAAAAACCAGCACCTGACCCCTGGAAACGATAACCTCGTGCGAGCCACCTGGTCTTTGTTTGTCCCCCTGCAGAGCCACCTGGATGATGAGTTTTTCTCTTCATTTGTCCAAAAAGTCTACGGTCTTTGCTACTGTCATTTCCTCAGTGCTGCTTAAGAACTGTCCTCTTTTCACCGTGCAGTAAGGTCGATAATCTCCAGCGAGCAGCGCACGATCTTGATGGTAAGAACACGAGCAGACACGTGTCATGTTGAGTGGATGAAAAAGAGGAAAGAAAAGCAGAAGACTTCCCTCCTCTCCTCGGGCTTCGTGCCCCTTCATCAGCCTTGTGGTAGCAGCAACAGTTCAGCTCTGTCAGTCAGCACAGCCAGGGGTCCTCCATGCACATAAACACACCATCCTTTCCTTCAGGACTCACTCTGCACACACCTGGTTTGGTTTTGTTGGGGTCAGAGGTGAGGCATAGATGGATCATTATCACAGGTCATACGTGATGCAGACGCTGAGAGTGGATGGCCAAAACTTAACCGAAGCATACTCAGGGGACCCTCCAGCAGTTTTTCCAGGCTCCGGGGTAGGCCGATCTTTTGATTGATGTGACTAGTTTGGCCAAATCTCAGCATGTATTTATTACTTATTCTTTCCTATCATCAGCTGATAAGACATCTCCCACTGAGGGGGGGTGGAGGACTACTTCGTGGAAATATAACAGCACAGTACGGATCTCACATCACCTCGGGGAATAAACTGATGGATATTAATTTTCTACAGTGAAGTGGACAGAGGTGTCCCCAGCTGGTATTTTGTTTTATACATACAGTATATGCACAGGTGGAGTCACACATGAATGCTGACAAATGCATTGACCTTTTAACCATATCACAGTAAAGATGGCTATAGGATAAGAAAATGTTGGTGTGTAATTTATTGAGATGTTTTGGAATTAATTGATGCATTGTGTGCCATGAAAAACAATCACAAACTAACACTGGTTAAACGATGTATAGTGAACGGATTTGAACTGCGATTGTCTCATCCTTCCATGCAGGCTGTAAGCCGCTGCAGCAACAGCAGCATAATTCTCAACTAAAGTTGTCATTAAACATTAAACATTTGGTGGTTGATTCACAGTTCAGACACTTCTGTTGTTTAATTAATAATCTTGTTGAGAGGGTCAAATCAAGTTCACCTGAACAAGTTAGAGCATTTTAGATACATTCTGACATTCAAAAAGCTGAATACCAATAATTTAGTTTATGTGAACGGATAATTTAAATATTTAGATTACATGTGTCAAGTAGTTTCATTTTAACAGGCAAAATTCAAAAAATAAATCTTCAATTTGAAGAGAAGTCCAAAACACAAACACACACTTCCATGCAAAAACCCCACCATGTAGCTATCCACAGATGGGTTACTACAAGCCCCATAATCCTTTGCAAAGAATCTCTCCTTGTTGAGGATCTGGAGGATAAAATGAGAAGAACTATTATTTTACAAGTAATGGGATGCAGCAAACAACCACAAGCTGATACCTTAACCTGAACAAACCTTGTCCACAATTTCCTGAATACAACATATATCTAAACATGTAGTCAATATTCTGACTCTGCAAAACTGTAAAATTTAATGGTACCTGAGAATCTAAATCCAGATAAAAGTGAACCCTGTATAAACCTCTTCTCATTCCCAACTCTGATGCACAAACACACACATGCACAGACATGTGCGCATACATGTGCATGCCGCACATACAGGTACACCATGCACCAAATAACAAATGGAAAAAACTGTTTAAAAAATTATTCTTTTTGTATCTGAATGAAAACAACACCAAAGTAATTGTGATTAGACTTAGTGGCTCAGGTGAAACTCCTCCTGTGGAGCCTTGTCCCTTAGCAAACTATTTGAAGCCCACAGTTTTAAATCTTGGTTTTGAAATTGACTGGGATTTTAAATTTGACAGTAAAACAAATGCAACAATAAAGTCAAGCTTCCATCATTTGAGAGAAATGGTGAAGGTGACAACCACTTTTGTCAAAGCAGCAATTTGAGCCTCTTCAATAAAACCTTTTTTTCTTCCTTTACTTTTACAAGTCATTTTTATAATTAATTTAGAGCCAAATTTGGCTTAAAACAACGTACCATGCTAATGTTTCAAAGTGCCATTTGATTTATTGTTAACCTACTGTAAAAAATAGTAGATGTTGCTTTGTCACGCAGTTGCACTGTGCGTGTCTAACAGTATACTACAGATAACTGAAAAATCAGGTACAGAAATACAGAACACATACATAAAATAACAAGCTTACAATAATTTGAACAACAGTAGACTGTGGGTGTTTAAAGTTTCACAAAGCAGAAAAGGCAGCATGACATTTAGAACCATAAACTTAAAAACGAGAAAAACTGTGCGTTAACTGATTACCAGTTGTTTTACATCCACAATTGATAGTGAATATTTTAATTGGGTGAAGATAAAAGGCAAAAACAAAAAAGAAGCATCATTTAAACAATTATTTCTTCTTTTCCTCCTTCTCCACACTGTGTGCATGTTCTTCCTCTTTCTGCACCTCCTTCCCTTCAGTTTCTGCTGCCTGTCCATTCTGGTGACCAATCATAGACTTGGCTGTTTTCTTGCCAGCTGTTTTCAGGAAGGCTTTGATGCCCAGATTGTCAAAGTTGTATGCAGTCAAACCAATGTTGGCCGCTGACCGGAGCCCAGTGTCTGTGGCTTGGCCTGCATCATCACCATACCTTCACCACAAATGGTAAGTAAGAGTTGGGAGAGAGTGGTGTAGCGGAAAAGAACACACATAAATACAAATGTGTAAAGGACTTCTGAAAAACAATTAAGGCCAAGGAATACAGCTGAATTTCTCATTGTAGCTGTTTATTAATAACAAACTTCAACAAAAGTTCTGCAAATCTAAGAAACAAAAAGAACATCATCACTCAACACAAGCCGGACTTTTAGTTAGGGCGAACATAGACAGAGCCAGAAAGATGCACACCAAGAGCTAACGTGCACATTGAAGCTGTGGTGCAAGCAAAATGTTAGCTAGCAGGAGCAGTGATTTGGATGTCTACACAGGAAGAACTCATACACAAACTTGTGGTTCACACTAGTTTTCAAAGCACTCAGAGCACAATATATAATCCATGCACATAACGGAATGAAATTAGATTGAATCATATAAATAAATTTCAAGTTGTATTTATTGCAAATGCAAGGCTGCCTGCGTAGACAACGCTTGTTAGAGTCAAAGAAGAAAATAAACCTAGAAAAAAATTCAAAATAAATGTCAGTTTGAGGCAGACAGTTTTGTTTGTTTTGTGTTAGGCTTATATTTTCGCTTGTTATTTTCCACCCTTACTCGGGTAAGTGGAAGAGCGTACATGAAAGAGTTAAGCAGGATCAGTTGTTAGCTCCGAAGTCTTTGCCTTTACTTCCCCATGCAGTCACATGTTTATAAGATTCTCTAAGCCCCTAAATCTGAAAGGAAACAAGCATGAAAGTAAGTCAGAGCACCAACATACCAAGAGGAAAACGACACAACGGGCAAGTATCAGGATGGTTTCTCGGACCACCGTCTACTGCCGGTTAAAGTCAGCAAAGTTTCAGAAACAGAGTTGAAACAAGATAAAATAGTCCTTTGAGAGTTCAGACTGAAAATAAGATGAGAATAGGGGAAATATTTGAACTCACTTGTATTTCACGGTTGTGACAGTCTCGGTTGCAACACTTTTGCAAACATGCTTTGCTCCAGCCTCCAGACTTGACCAAACAGCAGAAAAACCTGATTTTAAAAATCAATTTTAAAAAGAAAAGTATTCTGAAAACACCATTTACAACAAGAACAATGGCAGTTTCTACACATACAGATCAGAGAAAAAGAAAAGGAAAAAAACATTACAATTAACAGTCAGTATGACTTTTCTGGAGAGAAAAGTCTTCTCATATTGATAGAATTCATTTGATAACACGGTGAAAAGAATTATAGAAAAACGTCATTGGTGCAATATATGGTGTACATTTTGCTAGAGAACGGATAGATGCTGTAGGCCTATATTGCAAGTCCTTTGTGTGTTGAGTTAATAACGTATTTCCTACAGGCTCAGTGTGTGACACTGACTTACTGTTAAAGTGTGTGTAATATGAAGAAGCAGGCCGTTCTAAATGTGCAGAAAGAGAACATTCAGTTCAAACATGGCTTGGAGTGCGTGTGAGGTCCAACAGGCAAAAATAACAAACCCGCAGAAATCCCAATTCACTGTTTGGGATCAGTACTTTATATACTATTTAATGGAAATACTCTGAATGGAAGGGACGATTAATAGCACGCTCATATCTGCAAAACATCCAAAGCTACACGAGCTCATCATGAAGAGTGAAGAATGAGCTTTATTGTTTCTAAGCCATCAGCATCTCTAAAGGTCACTGATAAGAACATGTTAAAGCCAAACAGAAGCCAAAACATTAAACAACAATTTATTTAGATTCAGGAGTTTCAGATTTTATATCCTCGGTAGAGCAAATATCATTCAATATCAAGTTTAGAGATGCTGGAAGGTTGACTTTGTTGGCGGCAAAATCAAGCTAACTGGCTAACATACTAACAGGCTAGCAGGCTAACTTTCCACAGTTTGCAGTCTATGGCCCAGTTATCCATCTCTGAAAGGACAGGGAGTCATTCCTCTGTTGTGCAGACATAATCCAAGGATAACGCAACAGTTCAACTTTCTTCTTTCCCCAAACACACAAAGTTGACCTGCTGCTTCTGCTTTTCTGCTGATTTCTCTTTGAGTTTTCATGTATTGCTTGAATTTCTTTCTTCTTTCTCACCAACATCTTGCACTGAATGTGCCTCATCTTATTTACAATGGACAACAGGAATCCCAACACGTAACCCAGCCACTGTGCATCATCTGCTCATAAGTCTGATCAACCACTTTTACGAACACTGACTCCTTTTTTAATTAAATGATAAGTTCATTTTTTTTCAACCTGGACCTATTTTCTAGCATGAAATACGATCATTTTCTCACCCAGTTGTGGTGTAACTCGAACTCCTTTGGGAGATATGTAGATCCACTTGCTATCAGCGTACATCCAATATAATGGGAGTGAACGGGGCCAGCTCGTGCAGGCTCTAAATACGGCAATTTCTGCCACAAAACTCCTTCATTTCACCAATGTTTTGTTATGAATCGCTGGTCTGATCCCTCTGTGAGCTATATGTGGCTCAGAGTTGCTTTTTTTGTGGTGATCCGTTGTTATATACTGCTTTTTAAATTTTTTTTATTTACAGCCATTAACGTTGAGTGGTGGCTTCAAAGACGTCACTTCCAGGCCGCATCCTGTTAATGGCTGTAAATAAAAAAAATGTAAAAAGCAGTATATAACAACGGATCACCACAAAAAGCGACTCTGAGCCGCATGGAGCTCACAGAGGTATCAGACCAGCAATTTATAACAAAACATTGGTGAAATGAAGGAGTTTTGTGGCAGAAATTGCCTTATTTAGAGCCTGTGCGAACCAGCCCCGTTCACTTCCATTATATTAAATGTACACTGATCGTGTGTGGATCTACATATCTCCCGAAGGAGTTCAAGTTACACGAAAACTCTGGGTGAGTGAATGCTCGTATTTCATGCTAGAAAACAGGTCCAGGTTGCAAAATACTGAACTTCCCCTTTAATGCAATGAAAATGTCTGTAATTCCCTGATGTGTCACCGCTCTGGCTGGTTGTCCGGGTTAATCTCTCCATCTTATATTGGTTTGCTGCAGAAGGAGCAGCGCAATGCCAAGGAGGCGGGAGGGAACTACACACCAGCTCTGACGGAGCAGGAAGTGTACGCGCAGGTGGCCAGGCTCTTCAAGAACCAGGAGGACCTGCTTTCAGAGTTCGGACAGTTTCTCCCCGACGCCAACAGCTCAGTCGTAAGCAGAGACTTTGTATTCATTTTGATGCATTCTATCGTATCCTCAGGCCCGAGTCATGGTTTGATTTTCCCCACAGCTGTTGAATAAAACCACCGCTGAGAAAGCCGACCACGATCACGGGGTCACCACCAAAAAGCTGCAGCTCAACAACAAACAGAGGCCAAATCAGAACGGCTGCCAGATCCGTCGCCACCCCGCTCCAGGGACCACACCGCCCGTCAAGGTGCGTGCGCGCTTCCTGCCGAGGCTCCGGGCAAACTGTGCACGTTTGATCTGCATGCAGCAACATCCACCGGTGGTTGGCTAGTTCTCAAAATCCTCCTTGCGTCTGTTTCTCGCTGTTTTTGCAGAAGAAGCCCAAGTTCCTGAATTTGAAAGATTCCCCAGTGGCGGACCCCAGCAAGCACGGAGCCGGCACAGAGTCGCTGTTCTTTGAGAAGGTGAGTTGCAAACAGTTTAGCTAGGCAGACAGGTAAGAGCCTCCCACTGCATCATGACTGCACGCATGGGAACGTTTCACTCAAACTCATGAACAAAGAAACTGGGTCAAAAAACTGCACTGCACGAGTTGGGTCAAAATTTGTCAGCAATTTATTGTGAACTGAAAGGAACCATGGCTAAAGTGGAGGAGCAGTCGCCTGCCAATCAGAAAGTTGGTGGTTCGATTCCCCCTGATTACATGTTGAAGTATTACCTTTTTTTTTTCCCCCGTGGTCACACCAGTGCTTCAAACATCTGACTGGTCTAAGTGAAGAACTTCTCTTCTCTTTCATTGTCTGTTTGCATATTCTGTTTATGCCTTTCTAACCCGAGCTCAGAGAGGAATCACACCATGATAAAAAGATAAGAAGGGATGTGGCTTCAGCTCTGATCCACAGGTGTGCGCCATGCGGTGTACTTTCGACATCTCATACAGCGAAGAACGACTCCAAAGACAATCACAGAAACTGGTATCAATTGTAAAATGTAGAATGTGGAGGAATATGTTCATATGTGCTTTTTATCTGTCATCATCGCTAATTTAAGCTCTTCATTTAAGCGTATTTAACATTTTTAATTTGAAGGGGAAGTTAACGTCACGTTGACCGGATTCTGACGCTTTTCCTTCCTGTTAAAAGGGAGTTTTTTTCCTTTCCACTGTTTTAATTTCAATTTTGAATCGAAGATACGGTTTGACTTGGCTATGCTCTTATTTTTTTTATGAATTGACTTTTATGAACACTGTTATTATAATGTGATTAATTTAATTGGGTCACAGTGAATTGGCTTGAATTGATCATGTTAGTAAAATGTTTAGAGATGACTTTGTTGTGAATCGGTGCTCTACAAATAAAGCTTATCCAGTAGTGGAGCGAGACTTCTGGAAATAAGTGGGCCAGACTTTATCGGGGGGTGGTCATATACTTAGGAAAGGAATGACTGTGTTCCTCCTCTATAACACACACACTCACATGAGACTGAATGAAATTAAATAAAATATTTTAGTAATCTCAGAGGGAGTTGCAATACACACATAGAGCTGTAATGACTGCAGTCACATTAGGGACACATAGGCAATAAAACATCTTCACGTTCATTATCTGGATCACCAAGAAGACTTATTTTAAGTTAGTTATTCTAGTTATTTTGATGTTGATGAAGGAGGATTCTGGTTTACTGACTGGTGGTGGTTGACTGGATCCTTGAGTCTGACCATCATGGTGCTAGCTCTGTGTTGGGAGTTACCTGGGGCTGCTGACACCGAGACCTGGTGTCTGTCTCAGCATGAAATGTGTCTACTCTTTACAAAAAAAGAAATAATTCATGTTGGTTTTAACATTAGTAGTTTTACTTGCAAAGGGACTAAAACTCTTCTAGGAATCTGCAGCCAAACGTAAATATTTTTAAAGTATGACTTTTAAAATTGACTTCAAACTGGTGTCATGGATCAGGATCCGTCCGCCTCCACTGACCTGAGGAGGCACCTTTGGATGTCCAGTCAGATCTTAGAGATGACCAACCCCTCTGGCTCCGCCCCTGAGATGAACTGAATTCATTCTTTTCCATGTCGAACAAACAGATATATGCCTTTGTGAGGCGGCGGGGGCTAAGGAAATGTCTCGTAGCGCCTAAATCGAGCACATTAACTAGCCTTAATAATTGATTTGTAATGTAGGATGTTTAACTTTAGTTATTAAATTCTAATTTGATGAACCTGTTTCAGGTGCGCAAAGCCTTACGGAGTGCGGAGGCCTACGATAACTTCTTGCGCTGCCTGGTCATTTTTAACCAGGAGGTGATCTCCAGGGCTGAACTGGTGCAGCTGGTGCTGCCCTTTCTGGGGTGAGTGTGCTGTTCTCTCCACAGCACAGGACATGCAATACTCCCCAAAGTTGACTCTCACAGCTCCTCCTTTCACTTGTTTGTGTTTCATAGAAAATTTCCCGAGCTGTTCAACTGGTTCAAAAACTTCCTGGGGTATCGGGAAATGTCCCACATCGAAGCCTACCCTAAGGAGCGGGCCACCGAGGGCATCGCCATGGAGATTGATTATGCTTCCTGCAAACGGCTGGGCTCCAGTTACAGAGCTCTGCCCAAAAGCTACCAGCAGCCCAAATGTACGGGGAGAACTCCTCTCTGTAAAGAGGTGAGGAAAGTTAACACACGGAAACAAGAAATTCTTTCAACATAAGCCGTCCAGCATGTAGATGTTGACGCGGGTGAACGTTTAAGTGATAACAATGTCTTGCATTTACTTAAAATTAAAACTTCTAATCGCTTGTTTGATGAGTGAATGCTCAGAGCAGCTGCAATCCATTTATTTTTAGGTCTTGAACGACACCTGGGTCTCCTTTCCTTCCTGGTCTGAGGACTCCACGTTCGTCAGCTCCAAGAAGACCCAGTATGAGGAGCACATCTACAGGTGTGAGGATGAACGCTTTGAGGTGAGTGCGGGAAAAATGACTGGTTTTGCTTTTCAGCTCTCAATTTTTTTATTTGATGTTTTAATAACACCCCAAACAGTTTTGGAACGTAAACCCTGAATAACAAGACAATAAACCGTTTCCCCCCCCCCCCAAAAAAAACAGTTGGACGTTGTGTTGGAGACCAACCTGGCCACCATCCGAGTCCTGGAGACAGTGCAGCGAAAGTTGTCGCGCATGTCTGCGGAGGAGCAGGCGAAGTTTCGGTTGGACAATACGCTGGGCGGCTCCTCGGAAGTCATTCACCGCAAAGCCATCCAGAGGATATACGGAGACAAAGCGCCCGACATCATCGACGGCCTGAAGAAGAACCCTGCTGTCGCTGTTCCCATCGTGTTAAAAAGGTGAGCCAGACTCTAGATTTGCTGAACTCAAGAGAAAACGTGCTCTGTTGTCACACCGACACACACTACAGTGGTGGAAAAAAGTTTTCAGACACCCCATGCTTTTTACAATATACCTTGTTGTCTTTATTTCTCTTTCTCTTTATTATTATTATTATTATTGTTATTATTGTTATTTTATTATTATTATTATCATTATTATTAATTATAATATTACTACTATTATTACTAATAGTTGTGTCATGACCTACTGACTAGGATGTTACTTAGCTGTATATATTGTGAATAGTATGGATTGCATGGTTCTCTATATAAGCTGTACACTTTCTGTCCCTGTCTCTCTCCTCCCTCTTCTTTCTTTCTCTCACTCTTCTCTTTCTCTCTCTCTCTGTCCCCTCCGGTCGAGTCCAGCATTAAGATTTTGATTTAATAAAGTTCATTTCCTCAAGAGGGACTTGATACATACAGTATAAAGCCCTACTTGACAGAATAAATTTGCCCGGCACCAAATAGGAGTCAGACAATCATTCTGCTTGCAACAACGCTGGACAAGACAGGTTAAAAAGAAAACAAAAGAAAAAAAAGAAAAATAGAAATACATGTTCAAAATAGTGCATTAAGAATCACTTTTAGGTCTTCAAATGCATGTTTTTTACAGCCACTGCAAAAATATGCAACAAAACCTGAAAAAAGCCACTAAAATTATTTTAATCTGAAAATATTTGTGATTGTGTACATGTCTAAGGGTGTCTTTCCACCACTGTATGTGGAGAATGCGAGCCTCTTTGACTCCGTCTCGTCTTTCCCACCAGGTTAAAGACGAAGGAGGAAGAGTGGCGGGAAGCCCAGCGTGGCTTCAACAAAATTTGGAGGGAGCAGAACGAGAAGTATTACCTCAAATCTCTGGACCACCAAGGAATCAACTTCAAACAGAACGACACCAAAGTGCTTCGATCCAAGTCCTTGCTAAACGAAATCGAGAGCATCTACGACGAGGTAATGTCTCATCAGGCTGCAAATGTTTCATCGGCGCGAAGGGCCTCAGAAAATAGCAACTTTCTCTTCTTTTCAGCGCCAGGAGCAGGCGTCCGAGGAGAGCGCCACCCCGCTCACAGGACCCCACCTGACCCTTTCCTACGAGGACAGCCAGATTCTTGAGGACGCGGCGGCGCTCATCATCCACCACGTGAAGCGGCAGACCAGCATCCAGAAGGAGGACAAGTACAAGATCAAGCAGATCATCTACCACTTCATCCCCGACATGCTGTTCGCCCAGCGCGGCGAGCTCTCGGACGTGGAGGAGGAGGAGGAGGAGGAGGAGGAGGAGATGGACCTGGAGGAGGGCGCTCCCAAGAAGCACAACGGCGTCCCCGGCGGCGGGAGCCCCTCCAAGTCCAAGCTGCTATTCGGCAGCACGGCGGCGCAGAAGCTGCGCGGCTGCGACGACGCCTACAACCTCTTCTACGTCAACAACAATTGGTACATCTTCCTGCGCCTGCACCAGACGCTGTGCTCGCGCCTGCTGCGGCTCTACGGGCAGGCCGAGCGGCAGATCGAGGAGGAGGTCCAGGAGCGGGACTGGGAGAGGGAGGTGCTCGGGCTGAAGAAGGAGAAGAACGACAACCCGGCCGTCCAGCTGCGACTGAAGGAGCCCAGTGAGTAACGCCGCACACTTTCTGCCTCTTTGTTTGCTTTTTTTCTTCCCCCGGATCATGAAACGTAAACAATTCTACTTTCCAGTGGACATAGAAGTGGAAGACTACTACTCGGCCTTCTTGGAGATGGTCAGGAATTTGCTGGACGGAAACATGGAAGCGTCTCAGTATGAGGATTCGCTGAGGGAAATGTTCACCATCCACGCTTACATCGCCTTCACCATGGACAAGCTCATCCAAAGCATCGTCCGGCAGGTAGGCATCCGGCCCCTTAAAGGCTGATCTCCCACAGTTTCCCGGTGAACCCGTGCAAACGCTGCGTCTTCTGCCCCTCTGCAGCTCCAGCACATAGTGAGCGATGAGATCTGCGTCCAGGTGACGGACCTGTACCTGGCAGAGAGCGCGGCCGGGGCCAGCGGAGGAGCCGCCTCCAGCCAGTCCTCCAGGAGCTCCGTAGAGGCCGTCTACCAGCGGAAAGCCGAGCAGCTCATGTCTGACGAGAACTGCTTCAAGGCAAGAGAGCGACCGCAGCGGGATTAGATCTAAAAAAAAAAAGATCAGGCTAATTACTAGGGGTGGGAATCGCAGCAACTCAAAATTGAATATAAGATTCTGATTCTTGGGGTAACGATTCAATTCTGTATCGATTCTCGAATCAAACCGATCTTAGTTCACATTCAATCCTCTTTTAGTAACAAAAGGTGCTGATTTACTCCGTTCCTCTATTAGCCAGAAACAGCTCTGAGAGATTGTGTCATTAGTTGAAAGAAAACTGATTGTTTTCATCAGAAAACGGTTTATACTAAAAAGTTTAACATGTCTTTGTTCCTGAGCAGCAGCTTTTAAAGTCAAGCTAATTTTTTTAGCCTTTTAAAAAATAGATTCTTTTGAAATGAAAAAAGTAATTGAAACGACTTTAAATCTTGATGAACAAGAATCTCGATTCTGATTAAAAATAGTTTTTTTTCACCACCCCTATTAATGTCTAAAAATGGCACAATTGTTCTTCTGACATCTTTGTCTCGCTCTTAGGTGATGTTTTTGAAAAACAGAGGGCAGGTGCAGCTCACGGTGGAGCTGCTGGACACAGAGGAGGAGAACTCGGACGAGCCCATGGAGGTGGAGGTAAGAAACCGATTACCCGAAAGCCTGAATAAATAACACACACACACACACACACACACACACACACAGAAATGCAAATGGAGCTTGTGTGATGGGTGATAACCGGGCAGGAAGGAAATGTTAGTCTGTTGTGTTGCATCGACCAACACAAGCATAACAACTGTTTGGATCCTGTGTTGGATTCCCACTCTGTTTATAGGCCTTTTTATGTTCAGTAGCACGTTAATTAGCTTGTATTTATATGCAGCAAAGTGACGTTGTTTTTACATTTTGTCTCGTAAGAGGCTCCACTTTTCCAGCTGGAGTGGAAATACAAGTAAAGACCTGTAGTTGTGTTCATACACCTCATCTGTGCAGTAATCTGGGTTTTTGTGTTTGCAGCGCTGGTCTGACTACGTCGGACGCTACTTAAACCCGGATTCCACCACTCCTGAGCTGAGAGAGCACCTGGCGCAGAAGCCTGTGTTTCTTCCCAGGTACCCCGTCACATCCGGGATTGTTACATCAGATTAGCCGTAGCTCACTGAGACATCTAACCATGTTTGATTCAGTTTAGAGTAAACCTTTTTTTTTTTTTTGTTTGACTGCTTTGCTTAAATCACATCTCTGACTTGTCAACCAGGAACCTGAGGCGGATCAGGAAGTACCAGAAGGGCCGCGAGCAGATGGACAAGGAGGCCTGCGAGGGAGGCAAGAAATCCCTGGAAAAGGAGAAGATGGAGTGCATGTTTAAACTCAACTCCTACAAGATGGTCTACGTCTTTAAGTCCGAGGACTACATGTATCGACGCACTGCCCTGATGCGAGCTCACCAGGTATTTGCAAGCTGCCGTCAGCTGGAAGACTGCAAACATGCAGATGTTTAGTTTGTGTGGGTGGACTTTAGAACCGCTGATTATAATCCGGTGATGATAGCAAAACAAAAAGCAAAAAGATTTTGACTTCCTGCTTCTAAAACACAAATAATGACCCTGAATATTTCATGTCATTGAGATTCTACACCTATGGCACAAACAAATCTGATATATTTATTTATAAGATTTTCCCTTCCAGCTTCTACATTCACTTTTTTTTAATGTGTATGAATGAAAAATTCAGTTTAGTTCCATCACTGCAGATGTTCATTTTTCTTCTGTTTAATTAGTTGGTTTTGTTTAATTAGTTTGTTTGATATTAGCTGGAGAAAGACTCCTTAAGATCCATTTTGTCCTTTTTATCAAGTATAAATCAAGGATAAGGAATACAAGAGGCCCGAGTCTCTTGTTTGACTGAGGCTGCAGGATAGTCTGAGGGACTCTGTTCGATTGGGTGGGGAATGTAGAAAAAATCTCCTACCCTACCTTAAAAGACTTTTTGAATATTATCTTTAACTATATGACTGGTAAAATTTAGTTGTTTTTTTAAGCGTTAACTATCTTTGTGATCAAACTTTTCTTAAGATCACTATTTGATCAAGGTGAACTCAAATACAAATTGTGTTCATTGTGTTAATAGACGATTGTTGGAACTGGTTAGAATCCATTACATTTAACAAAGCACATGTTAAATACAATAAAATTGTAACACTCAACTAAAGTACAAGTGATTCAGCATAGGAAGTAAATATGTTTTGTTTCTAACCCAGTGAAACATGTTATCTAATTTACTGTTTGATTTGTGTTCATACAGCAAACTTGCGCGGTTTGTCTGGAAGAATTCAGGACCCGAGATGAACTTGGAGTGTGTCCATGTTCACACGCATTTCACAAGAAGTGAGTGCTATCAAGTTTTGAAGAATATTTTGTTTTTTGAGGAGATTAGCAAGCTAATCCTCTTCTTGTTATTTTATCTGAGGTTAAATTGCAATCTTATTCCCTAATGAAAAGCTGAATTACGTGTCTTTACATAGAATTTTTATATAAAATTTCTTATATTACTTGAACCTTATTTCTCTTTAATTCTTTTAAATGTTTTATGTAAAGCACTTTAAAT
>JBAJHY010000009.1:7967186-7977403 GCA_037177095.1 Craterocephalus marjoriae | reverse complement strand
TTTATTGCCATTATTATGCCACATAATAAAAGCAAAAACCCTGAAATTATATGCAACAGTAATAAAGAATGCATAAAGGATTTATTTGAACTAGTCAATAAATGTGTAACTACAGCTAATGTAATAAGCCTTCCAATTTGATGTTAAAACAAACCAAAGGGACGTTGTCTGCACATCAGTGTTCTGTAATAATGTTAAATCCTACCAGAGCACACAACTCACACAAAAAAAATTTGGCAAACATTGTTATGAGAAAATAAAAACGAACAACCACAAAAATGAACCCACCAAGTACCCGATCACTGAATCTGAAAATGTTTCTAGCTATATTGTCATGAGAAAGGCACTGTTGAACTATGACAAACTTAGGCTTAAAAAAAGTGATTAACCGCAGGCACAAGCACAACCACCCAGCAACCATAAAGGTGAGATTTGAAATAACCTGAAAGCATACAATAGCAGAGAGGAGGAAGAAAGATGGTGTATGCTGACACTAGTAATGCAAGTGAACTGGCATTCTAAAAAAAGGGGAGATATACTGTTGTCCAATTTTTAAACAGAACTAGCCACAAAGCTTGTTTCAAAAGTCAGGTTTTGGTTCATGTATTCATACAAATGTATAATAAATAATTTGATATAAAAAGAAGCCCATCACCATTTTCCACTGCTTACAACAGCAGGGTAAGCTCCTTGTCCGTAACCTGGGCACATGCAGAACACTTATCAAAAACGCTTTTCCCACTTAATCACTTTCTTAAATTTCATTAAGCTGAGAAAGAAGAGTTACCAGGTTGCACTGGTTTCCCACCATAAGGATATCCAGCTCCTGCATGTACAAATCCATTATAAATTTTGCACAAAAAATGACTCAAGTAAAAAAAAGGGCTGTATGAACAAGGAAATATCAAAGTGACTCTATACTGTCAGGTACACATTAATAGAAAATATTACCTGCTCCATATCCAATATTTTGTCCGGGAAAACCTGCAGCTACATGACGTTTAGATAAACAGACCATGTTTCAGATATTGGCATATATTCTATTTTCATTTTATTTATATGTAATCATAAATTTCATTTTTAAGTTCGACGTTAATGACATTCAATTTCTATATAACATGCAGGATTGATAGATTACATATAAATATTGCCTGATAAGCAAACAAAAGAAAAAATATTTTTGAACAAAACAACAATAATAATTCAAGAAGCATCCTACCAGGTTTATTTGCTTTAGGTCCTCCTCCGTTTGAATACCCCCCTGCATTTCCACCATATCCTAAACAATGGAATAGTATTACTGGTCTTCAGTTCCTACAATTTGTGTGAGGACTAAACCGTTGGTGGGCTATAGTGTTCAAAGTGTTCATGTGTGTTCTGAGTAACAGCTCCTGAACACACATGAAAAATAACCCCAAAATAAATACAGGAAATATGACCACTTATTGTTTGGGCCACATACATCACCGCATGGTGAATAAATCCTCACCTCCGTTCCTTCATCGTTGTTTCCTCCCCGCCAGCAGGCCTCTGCAGAGGACAGAAACGAACAATCGTTATAAGATACGTCGAAATCTCCAACTGTGGTTTAAACTATTTATTAAATGATGGTGCAGATAATACACTAAAGTGAGGTGATCTCCAATCGCTTGATACTTAAACTTTAATGAAGTTTTCGATACCGTTGTTGGGGCTTGGTTTCAACCGGAAGTGGTGTTGTACTTCTTCGGTATTATTTGGGTAGGCTGGAAATGATTCGGAGGTATTGCTGCCATCTAGTGTTATTTTTCTAGCAACGCGCAACAGTCTCTTTTATCATTTAATTTGATCTCATGCAAACTGTCCACTTCTTTTTGTTACAGCAGACGCACCTGGCGATGTCAAGCCCTAAGTCTCAACAGAGAGACCTGATGTCTTATATATATTTAATGTTCATTCATTCAATAGTTCTTTTCCTTTTTTCTCGCTTCTATTATCTCCACCAGTTTCATTCTGCGCCGTCTTCTTTCCAAACTCGCCGCGCTGTAAACATCAAAACAGTTAAACAGGGTGTTTCCAACATCTTTGCACTTGTCAAGGAATACGTTTATATTTTTCTGTTTGATTATTTGTAAAAAGATTCCCTCTTTGTCCTCCATTCATGCATTCCGAGTCATCCTTACTATAAACAAGCTGGTCACGCGACGCCCCACGTCACGTCCAGTGAAGTGGAAATGCGAAAAAAGTGTTTCCATTACACTTTTGCGAAAAACTTCTATTTCGATACGTCTGAAAAACCACCTCCTGAGAGCGTAAAACTTTTTTTGCGATATTTGGAAGTTTTTTCGAAATAGGGGTGTCTCCATTACAGGATTTCTTTTGCGATATTTAGGTTTTGCACAAATCGGGGGGTAATGGAAACGCACCTACTGACAAAGTGGAGAAAATGAAAAGCAGCTTCAAGATCTGATGTCCCTGTAGCCCCGCCCCCGCAACCCCGCCCCCTATAGACCCGCCCCCCACAGCCACATCCACATGGCTTCACCGATTTACCCATGCCCACGTAGCCCCCACCATATAGACACCTGGAATCCGTCCCCGTAGGCCCTCCCCCACAGACACGCCCCCTGCTGACTTATCCAGGTAGCCCCGCCCCTGATCTGCGTTGCCCCGCCCCCTCCACAATGCTGAGACGCTCATTCAGGCCCTGATCTGTTAAAGCATTGTGTGCAGTGAAACAGCTGCTAACGGGTTTGCCCACGCTAAAATGGGCCCCAGCTGATCTATCAAAGCCGCAAACAAAGGATAGCGCCCGTTATCCTGGCAAACCTGCGCCGCTCTCCACTTTGCGTTTCTGCCGCTGATGAATATGCAGCCATAGTAATCCTCGTAGAAATGGTCTCGTGCTCCATCCCATGTTCTGTTCTGTGTTGTGTAGCAACAAACCACATTGATCATTCATTAGAGAATATACTACAACATTTTTTTCTGTTTCATCATTAACACGTTTACACCAAATTTAAGTTGTTTTTGCATAGTTATTGTACCAAAACTGAACCGAGCCGTGACGTTGCTTTGTAACAACGGTGAACTGATTCCTAAAAAACCCTTACCCTCCTGCATTCTGATTATTCATTATTCACATTCCCAGCCATGCAGGATGACCCATCTGATGCACCAAACATTCACCCTGCTCTGGTTGTTGTCAGTGTTTGTAATAATCTCCTCCCTCAGAGCAAACTAACAGTGCAGCCAAAACCTTTTTTCAACTATTTCAGACATTAAATAAAGTTCTTAACAACCCAGAATATATTATATGGAAGTTAACTGTTTTTTTAATAAACATCCTCAGCATTTCAGGGTTAAAGTTACTTAAAAAGCACATATCTGGTATTTTAGACAGCGTTTTGTACGTAGCAGCTGGTGTTGGTGAAGCAGACCGAGCACGGAGACTAACCTGCAGCCAGAACCTTCGTCTTTCCTCCTTTCAGCAGTTTCTGCACTCGGCAGAGCTGCAGGTGGTTCTCATGGCGACGTGCGTTGTCGTGGATACGCTGGGACACCTCGCACACTGCAGTTGCAGCCCCTGCAGCATCAAACACATCATTAAACAACGTTTTGCAACTTTGATGGATTAATGAATCATCTGAAAGTCATGTTGCTGTTATAACCTAGCTAGGTAGCCAAAAATGCAGCAGCTCGCATGCTTACAGGTGCACGTCGACATGCACACATCTCACCCGTTCTGGCTCAGGTTCACTGGCTTCCAGCTGCTTTCAAGATTCAATTCAAAATCCTGATTTTGGTTTTTAAGGCCCTGAATGGCCTCTCACCCCCCTACCTGTCAGAGCTTCTCTCCAGTCATACTCCTCCCAGATCGTTGAGATCCTCCTCCTCACATCTCCTGGACGTCCCCCGGTTTAAATGTGACTCAAAGGGCGGCAGAGCTTTCTCTGTTGCTGCCCCACGATTGTGGAACGCTCTCCCAATGGATATCAGGTCAGCTCAGTCACTCCCTGCTTTTAAGACCCTGCTCAAAACCCTTCTCTTCTCCCAGGCCTTCCCCTCACACTGAGTCCACCCCCCCTCTTCTTCCCCATGTTAGTGTCTTTTCTATCATGCGCTTAGCATTTGACTTTGCATAGTTATCTTATGTAGTTTTTATCATGGCTGTGTCTTTTATGTATTATTATTATTTTTCCATCATATCGTTGGAACTTTCATCTTTTTAATCTTTGTTCCTTGCATATTTTTTAATGTACAGCACCTTGGGCTCCGAAAGGTTGTTTTTAGTGTGCTTTATAAATAAATTTGAACTTGAACCATGGTAACGGTTAACTCTGAACCCACCCAGAGCAGAGTTTCTGGTTTCAGGTTGCGATGAGACCGCAGGCTGAACGCTGAGACAAACTAACCCGCCAAACATCAGCTGGAAGATCAATGAGTAGACAGAACAGAGCAGGACGCCCCGTTAGCCGCCGACAGGGGGCGCCACTGAGGAAAGCGTGCTTTAACAGGTCTATCACGTTTTAAAGCTTTATTTTGAAATAAACCTGTTGAAATGTTTTTGTAAATTGTTTAATTTTGCACAGATGTTTGTTATTTGCCACAAATTCCCATAATTCCAATGAAAAGTTTCCACAGGAAATTCCTAAACAAAGTTTCTGGGAATGTACCAGCAATTCTCCTTTGCAACCCGAATGAAAGTTTAACCCAGAGTTATGGTAGAAGAGATTCCCCCACAGCAGGAGCATGTTGACACACCAGCTTTCCTCCAGGTTTCCATTCTTCACCTGCTGGTTTTTCTGACCGACCGAGTGTGAATGACGGAAAGCTGCATGAGGTAAAAAGGGACTTCAGTGATGTTCATCTTACATCTCATCTTATAAAATACACAAACCGAAACACAGAAGTTATTTTTAAGTCTGCTTTTTGGTGATTCATCAATTCACATTTTAATCCCGATTAATCCGTCGTTACATCCAAAATTCAGCAGCGACTTAAACTTGTTCATTGTAAACTTTATTAAATATCCACATGAATGAAAGCTCAAAACACTGAAACCAGACATTCAGCTTTTTCCAGACGTTTCCTGTAAACCTAAACGTCAGTAATAAAATCAAATGTTCATGGCGGCGGATGGAAATGTCAGGATTTATTATTCAGAAGGAAACGAACCAGAATTTAAAGCTGCTTGTTACTAAACTCAGAGGAACTACTGCATATATCTGAGGAGACTTTCCTCCATCAGGTGTGTTTACCTGCATGAACAGACAGAACTTCTAATGAGCTCAGAGCAGACGGAGATAAAGTGACGTGTGATCAGGAAGTGATGCCGTTTCTACTCTGGACCAAAGTATTTAACTACTTTTTAAAACTTTTAAAGACAGAGTGGAGAACATAAGGCATTTTTAGCTCTTTAAAGGTTTTGTTTAGAGTCTACATTAACGGGGAGGGGGCTTCATCTCCAGTCCTGGCACAGATGTGGACATCTGCTGCAGCCAGGAGGGACTGACAGAAAAAGTCACTTGATTTGTCAAATAAATAAATAAATAGATAAAGTGCTGTGAGGGGGTCTATGCTGTAAGCTGACAACACTGTAAGTTACACAAGAGCACAAACTCGCACGTGGAAGAACGTTGGCCCACACTGGAGGAAGCACGGTGGCAGTGTGAGGATGTGAAGGACCCTATATTCTACAGGTGCTACCCGGAAAATTGGAATATGC
This sequence comes from Craterocephalus marjoriae, assembly GCA_037177095.1. Taxonomy (NCBI): domain Eukaryota; kingdom Metazoa; phylum Chordata; class Actinopteri; order Atheriniformes; family Atherinidae; genus Craterocephalus; species Craterocephalus marjoriae. The sequence goes on along the minus strand of JBAJHY010000009.1, from coordinate 7,971,696 downwards.
TGGAAAAGAATAAATTAATTCAGAATTCAACATAAAAGGTGAAACCAATACATTTATACAATACAAGTACAGATGTGTACAGAGTTTACTTTCAGAGGTCTGACATTTCTGGATTGAAAATGCATTTTTTATCGGAATGTCTGTATAGCACCTGTATGTGCAGCAGGTGTCGTGGAACTTGGGACCCCCGACCCTTCAGGAAGTGCAGGAGTACCACCTTAGTCGTACAGGGATTGAAACCATGAGAACACTGCAAACTTTATACATATTTAGTGTTTTTTTGATAGCTACCTCATTTAATAATGTCAGAAATTACATTTCATCTGTGTTCCTCATGCACAGAAGCTTCTTTCTGCTCTTTATTTATCATTTTGTTGACACGGAAACAAAATCATAAAAGATTTCATGCATTTCATTACATGACCAGGGTGCTCATTTATAAAACTCTGCGTAGGATTCTGACTAAAAGTGGACGTCCGTCAAAAATCCAAAGTTTGAGTACGCCACAAAGTGTCCAGATTTATAAAGCCGTGCGTGCGCACAGGTGCAAGCATGTTTGCCTTTATAATCACACTTTGGGCAGGTGAATTTTGCTCGTAGCCCCGCCCCCGACACGCCCACATTCTGCTATAAACGCTCCATGCAAAGCCCCTCATGGACATTTCTGCTTATCCATAGTCCATCTGATCTGCGCCATTTAACCCTGAATCATGGCAACAAGAGGACGTGAAAGCGCAGTTTCACAGAGACGAGTAGGGGGAACTCGTTGTTGGGATGGAGGCTCATAAAAGCATTTTATTTGGGGGCATAAAAGTACAAATAGTAGCAAAATAAAAACGCGTTGCTGCAGCGGTGGATGCTGTGGGAGTGATAGAGAGATCCCTGCCAGATACAAAGAAGAAGTGGTCGGATCTGAAGCTGGAGGCAAAGAGGAGGACGCCACCGCCAGGGTCTGTCTGCCACAGGTGGGGGTCCTGCTACACCCAGTCCCACCCGCCCGAGTTAAAAACAGCCTGAGTTCTCGGGCCTGCTAGCATAAAGTAGCATGTAGCATAGTAGAGGAGGATGAGGGCGACAGAGCAGGCGACGCCACAGGAGAGACCGGTAGAGTTTTTGTTTTTCAGTTAAACAAGGCGTGTAAAAAGCAGTGAATGAGCTGCATCTGATCTCCGCTCACTCTACAGATGGAGGCAGTGGGTGGAGATTCCCGGTCCCCTAGGCAACGCAGCCACAGAGATGGCAGACCCAGCACCGTGCGCCCCGAGCGCACGGCACAGCTGCAAGTGCTGAATGCTGACTGACGCTGTCCTGCAAACCCTCACTTTCACGGTACCATATCAGTTATGGTCCCCGAAAGAAAGAAGGAAAATATGCGATAATGGAAATCTTGAAAGCTCTGATTTTACAGAATCTGTTACAGAAGCTGCAGCATCCAGATGTTTAAACTAAAATAAAAGTGCAAACTAGTGTAAATGTTATAATTAAATCAAACAATCCCAGCATATAAACAGAAACACACAGAGTGAACTTGAAGATAAATAAGGAGCGGTGCTGAGTTGATAGTTAACTCTGCGATACGATGTTAGTGTCAGACATCGGCTGGCGACACAAACGCTGCCATAAAGTTGTTTCTAACCACCAACACTCCCTGAACACTTGCATAGCCGTATTTCTGAAGCTTGTGCAACTTCCAATGTTTTCGTTCTTGCCTTCATTCTTCTTCTACAGTTTTCCTCTTCCCATTTCTCCTCTTCTTCACTGGTTTGTTTCTGCTCCACTATGCTCAACACTGCCCCCGCGGTTTCCGGTGGTATTACTCCGTCGTCTGCGTCGAATGACGGATGCGCGAGGAGCCTGAAAACGCACCAAAAACAAATACGTCTGCGTATCCATCATCTGCGTCGAGCATTAATGGGCCTTTAGTGACACTTTTTAGTGGCTCTCAGTGGTGCTGGGTCGTTTGCTGGCTGCGGGGGAATCCATTACTACCCCAAAAAGCAGCTGAATAAACCACAGCTATCTTCTTCCTGTATCAGAGCTGTCGAAGATGCACATGCAGCGTCCACGAGGTCACATCTGTAGGACTGCGCGGGAAATTCAGACCCAGATTGCAGTGCATTATGCAGCACAGCCTGTTTGAGGCAACAAGGAGATACATGAATGGGCTGCTTCTGTTTGGGTTTTAAGCCGTTAGCATTAAAACCTGGACATGCATGTTTATCCTCTTACACATTCTGCTCCTGCTTCCTTTAAATAAAGGTTAAATACATGTCTTGTTTTCCCTTTCCAGGTGTTCCTGAGTGTCAAAAAGCCTCTCTGGGAGACATCGTCTTCCTCATCGATGGCTCCGCCGGCATCGGCCCAGACAACTTCCAGGAAGTGCGCACGTTTCTCCAAAACATCATCAAGAATCTTGACATTGGCCCCAAAAAGGTCCGTGTGGGCGTAGGCCAGTACCACAGCGATGTCCAGAGGGAGTTCCTGTTGAAGGACCACACGGATCAAAGGTCCCTGTTGGCTGCGGTGGAACAAATTCCCTACCTGGAAGGTGACAACTACGAATCGCTAATGGGGACGGCCATCGATCGGCTTCGGACAGAGTTCTTCACTGAAGAGGCTGGGAGCAGAGCCAGCGGGCGGGTTCCTCAGATCGCCGTGGTGATAACCGGTGAAGAGTCCAACGACGAGGTGAAAACCGCCGCAGAGCGTCTGCGGCAGCATGGCGTGGAGGTGTTCGCCGTCGGGGTGGGCCGATACGATCAGACCCAGCTGGAAACCATCGCTAACTTGCCCCTAGAGCAATTCCTCAAAACGGAGGTCAGCTTCCGGGCGCTGGGAGGTCTGACGGATAGTCTGCTGAAATCACTGTGCAGCTCCATGGAGAAGAAGAGGGAAGGTACAGGCAAACACTTTATAATCATTCATGTGTCAATGTCACTACCAAATAATTATCTAGCATGGTGTAAAAGGCGTGATTCTCCTGTTTCCCTGGAAGTTCTGCCATAACAAACATTTCCTGTCAGGATTTGACAGGAAATGTTTGAAGGAAATAACTTAAAAGTTTTCCTCAAACGACTTATCTGAACACCAGCCTCCTCCACCGTCTACTTACAAGCCTCCTTCAATTTGTTCCAAAGTTGTACTTCTTAAAACAGTTCTCCGTCAGATTCATGAACGTTTCATAGACCATAAATCTGTACGAATCTTTCCTAATGGACTGGTCAGTACCCTTTCTAGGAATACTCTACTCGTTCCTAGAATTACTTTATCTTTGGAATGAGTCGTCATACTAATCCCCTTTCAACCGAAAGGATGAACCAACTGGCCCTCGATGTGCTGGTAGAGTACAAGCAGGGAGCAGAAAGTTCTAGAAGAACCTTCTGGTCCTCTTTGGCTGGAATAAAGCCAAGAAGCTGCTTTAGTGAGGAGAGGAGGGAGATAGGAGCAGGAACATCTGGAGATGTTGTGGTTCCACATCAGAGGCGTCCCACAGGGATCTGTTCTGGTTCCACTGCTTCTCCTCTAACATGGAGATGTTCCAGATGTTCCTGATGTTCCTGATGCTGCTCTCTGACAGATTTCCTTCTACTACGGATTTGCTGCCGCGTGGAAATGTGTCCTCCAGCAGAACGGCGATGAGAAGTCCCGGTGAGGCTTCTGGGCGTCGGTGATGGGTGATGGGTGCGTTTCGTCCCCTCGGTTTTCTGAGTTCTCCTCTGTCGGCAGGAAGCGTCTGAAGGCTCTGGAAGCGCTGCTGGGTTTGATCCAAACCTCTGATCTGGATGATCCGCAGTCGGCGAAGCTTCAGGACGACACGGAGAAGCTCCGAGCCAAGTTCAGACAGGTAGCACACCTCCTGCCACGGTGACCCAATCAGCAGCCGCCTCTCATGCCGGCTCCGTCTGTCTGCACACAGCAGGAAGCAGCTACGCTAACACGCTAACATGTCGGCTGTGTTCCAGTCATTGGAACAGGAAAGTTGGACTGGGACTTAGACACCTGGGGCCTGTTTCAAGAAGCAGGGTTAACAAACTCAGAGTTTAACTCATTACTCTGAGTTGACAAACTCCGAGAAGGAAAACTCAGAGTTTCCGGTTTCAAGAAAGGTGATTAGCGTTGGATTTGTCGACTCAGAGTATGATAACTCCGAGTATCTTCAAGCCCTCATCAGTAGAGCCCCGATTCCCTGATTCACCATGGTTACCGGAGCGTAAAGAAAGCGCTCAACATATATTTCACTGCAGGAGGAGGAAATTTTGGTGGAGGCAGAGTGACAATGAATTCAATTCAATTAAACTTTATTTGTATAGCGCCAATTCATAAAAAAGTCATCTCAAGGCGCTTCACTGAGAATCAGTTTTAAGTAATCTGACTGTCACACATTCATGTATACATACATACTAGCCAATTAATAACAAATAGCCGATGTAAGAAAACCAACAGACTGCATGGAAAAGAGTCTTCGATCAATCCCCTTCTGAGCTGCTTCAGGCGACGGTGGGGAGAAAAA
>JBAJHY010000009.1:6559185-6569463 GCA_037177095.1 Craterocephalus marjoriae | reverse complement strand
TGCTGCCGTCCAGAACTCAAAGTAACCTTTTCTTATCAGTTACAGTATTAGCAACGAAGAAAACAAGCAAGCATTTTCCATCACTATCTTCTCCAGCCCTTTAGTTTTTGACTCAAGCTTTGAACGCAGCTCAGATTCGCTTTGATGCTTCAGAGTCTCATAGTCAGCCTGGAAGAAAACATTATTTCATCGTCATGTGAGGAAAAAATCCCAGAAGCTGAGAACACAGAGGACAAGATGTTGCTGATAACCTTAAGTTTTTCATTCTCCTTCTCCAAAGCAGAGACTTTGTCTTGATTTGCAGCTGTAGAGGACTTCTTCAGTGTGTCATTTTCCCTCTGCACTCGCTCCACCACCTTCTTCATCAGCCCGATGGTCTTCTCAAGCTCAGGTACCGTTTTACCACTGTAACCTGCCTGATGAGCAACATTAGGCACATCAGCATCAGGTACTGGAGCAAGAGGTTGCTGGAAAATGTCAAGATCAACCTCAATTGCCTCAAGATTTTATTATCAGGATGGAATTTTCTATACCCGATATTTACTTTGGAACTGTTCAGTGATTTCTGGGAAAATAATTCCATATGTGAAACAACCAGATTCCTCAGGGATGACTTACTCCGCCACGTATATGGGCCAGCTTTTTCTCTACTTCTGTCTTTTCCTTCTTCAGAGCGCTGCACATCTCCTTAAGGTCAGCAACCTGATTCTGCGAGGAAAAAACAAAGAGACGCAGGATATAAAACACAAGAACGGAAGCCGTTCATGTCCCAATCAATATAATAATTTATAACAATATCAGGTTTAAGTATTTAAACATAACAATTCTAATGAGCATTCACAACAATTGACGTAAAACTCATACAGTGAAATTTTTATCAAACTTTTCTACTAAAAAGCATCAAAGTCAATCATTGTTTCATTGTTTTTCTTTTGTCGTTTTTTTCCCCCCATTTCATTCATTGTCTCCACAAGGATGAAACCAAGCTGAAAAACAGCGGGGAGAATTTTCAGACACACCTCTGAAGCTCCAGAGAGACAGAAAAGATGGACGAGGTCGTGTTTATAAAGTCAACATTGAGCGAGCCGTTTGTGTTTGGGTTGTACCTTGAGTCTTGGTAAATCTTTGTTGCTCTGCTCCAGCTGAAAGCGCAGCTCCAGGTTCTCAGAGGCCAACTTGAGGTTTTCTTTAGAAAGGTCCTGATCTCTCTGTGATGGAGTACCGGTGCCTCGCCCTGAGGTCTACGGAGCAGCGGAAGCACAGAATGAGCCAGAAACAATGAGTTGAAGACGATCAGAAACCTGCGGGAGTCATGAAACTGTTGCTATCAGCACACAGCCAACAGAAATCTGGAGGCTCTGACGGACAATGCAGACGCCTGGCACTGCCACAGCTAATGCTAACACAGCGCTATCACTCGAGCGGGGTGACTACAGAAGCCTGGTGTACCTTCAGATATCTAAGAGACCCGCTCTCTTGTTTTTGTGTCCGATTGTCTCTTTTTCTGCTGATTAAGCTCTCTGGGTATTCAGCCGGTTTGGTGCTGGCCTCAGCTGGGCAGGACTCATTCTGATTGTCTTCCTTTTTATCCCCATCTTCCTCTTCTTCCTGCTCAACCTGCCCCTCATCTGCATTTTCTGGCATCTCTGCAGTGATTCCATCATCGCCAGCTGGGTCCCAAACATCTTCATTCACAGTTTCTCTCGTTTTGCCGCCTGTTTCTGGCTGGAGCGTGGCGTAAGATGCAACCGATTGAGGCCTCTCTGGTTGGGGTTCGTCTCCTGTTGCAGTTTGCGGTTTTTCTTGTTCTTCAGGAACAGAAACTTCAGAACCACCTGCGACGCCTAAGGGCCCTTCTAAGGCGTTCGCTCCTGTTTGCCGTTCCTCTTCACCGACATCTGCTTCTATGCTTGTGGCTGTTTTGTCAGCCTGCATCTTTTCTGCTTCACCGGCGATCGATCGTTCTTGCTCGGTGCCATCATCATCGGCTCCAACAGAGCTTTCGACACAGCTTTGCTTTGGCTCCCTCTGCTGGCTGACTGTCTCGCCGACAGCTTCGGGGCTAATGAAGCGTCTGCAGGACTCGGCAGGAAGGGCCGCGTGATTTCCTTCGCCTGACCCATCCTCAACATCAAAGGTGACAGAGCAGATCCCTCTAAATGTCTGTGAGGAGATGCTTCTCTCCTTCACAGGCAATTTATCAGATTAAATCGATGATGACGGTGAGACAGAAAGAAAGAGAGCAAAGACTGATGAATGCACAGTGAAACATCTTCAAAGAGGTCAGAGGTCAAGCCATACATCTTGATGTAAATGGGACCATATCACCCCCAAGACTCATAAATAGCCCAAATAACTGTTTCTCTATCAGTAACATTGCTGCTTAAAATGCCTTAATTGAAACAAATTCAGTTAATAATGATAAAAATAACCAGAAGACAAAAATATGAACATTTTCAGTGATCAATTCATCTTACATTCTCTTGATCTAATAATCAGCTAATCACTCACAGAGGGTCTTGACAGGGGCTCTTTGGATATGTGGCCCTCTAAGGAATGGAGCCTCTCCTCCAGGAAGTTGTTCCTCAGCATCAGAGTCTCTACGGCGGTGTCACGAGGTAAAGCTTGCTGTTGTCTGCAAGTATTAGTTTGCATTAAACAACAATGGACCAATTGTATTACACAATAAGAGAACAGGGAGGGAGGGGCAATGGGTTGAAACTGTTACAATTTGCATGAAAATAGCTCAAGCGTCTGTGCTGTGTGATGGTACTTTTCATGTTTGCTCCACACGTTTTCAAAATAAGGCAGTCAAACATACACACTCTGCATCTATGAAACCACACTGTGGAAAATGTCTGGCACTGTCCTATAAGACTTTCATAAGACTTTCAGAAGGAAGAAGGAATTCCCTCTCATTGGAAAAAAAAAAGAAGTAAACACAACAAGCCCAAGGCTGATTTCCTTCTGCCGCCCCCAAAAGAAGTTAAAACATGAAATAGATAAATAAGATGATGGCATTATTTTCTTATCTTCCTCCGCTTATCCGGGATCAGGTCGCGGGGGCAGCAGCCTGAGCAAGAAAGCCCAGACTTCCCAGTTAGCGGCCACATCAGCCAACTCATCCGGGGGGTACGGAGGCGCTCCCAGGCCAGCCGAAAGACATAATCCCTCCAGCATTTCCTGGGCCGACCCTGAGGTCTCCTCCCAGTGGGAGGTGTTTGGAATACCTCCCTAGGGATGCCAGGAGGTGTCCTGACCAGATGCCCGAGCCACCTCATCTACAAGCAGCAGCTCTACTATGAGCCCCTCCCCAATCCTGAGCTTCTCACCCTATCTGTAAGGGAGAGCCCTTTTATTTCTGTGGTTAGTCACCTTGTTGGAGAACAGCATGTCATGCAATAAGTACTTAAAGAATTCTACCTGTGCATTTAGAAGTTTGCAAAAAGGTCAAATTAATATCACCTGTAAAGGTTAAAGTGCATTTTAGGTACATTTTGATATTAAACAGAAAAACTTATTGTGCATACGTTTGTGTTGGACTCAGAAGTACTGGTGCAACAGCAGTACAATGTTCATCAGGGCACAGTTTCAAAACCTCTAAAAACAAACATAAATCTACAAATGAAATATTTTCTCATTAAGTGGAGACATAAAAGAAAAGGAGGAAAGTGCTGGGGAAGATAAATCTCTACTCCATGAACTGAGTTGTGGAGACGGTGCATGTTGAAGTGTGGAGTGGAATAAGGGACAAACGTGAGCCTCAAATGATTTTTACATTTAGTCGCTCTACACTTTTACTTGATGGTAAAAGTTTATCTATGCATAATTTATGGATTGTAGATGGATGACCTTTATGTCCAGTTTCATGGCAATTTTATTTGTCCGTTTTTTATTTTACCAGTGCATGTTTTGGGTTGTTTTATCATCTCGGATTTAGTGCGACTAACATTTGATTTCCTACAGAACTAGAACTCACAACATACTCTGGCAACATTTTAACTACTAAAAGAGATGGAGTACCAGCACCAACATATGTTGAAACTCCTCTGAGACTTTTAACACCAACATCTGCTTCTAACGCTCCAACAGCGTTATTAGTAGTGAATAAATAGAATAACTACTAATTTATATACATGCATAAATTGCAATAACCAAGTTTTCTTTTGTAATAAAATGTAAAAGAAAAAGATTCAGATATATTTATTTTTTATAAAATATCCATATCATAGAAATATGAAAAGCATATTTAATTACTAGTTTAGAATACAATACAAAAATATATGAAATATATAAAAAGGAAGCTATGATTAAAAAATAAAAAGCATCACTGTATACGCCTGTATTCAAAACCGCGTGGCTCCGTTTCTTATTAATTCATGCATGAGAGGGTTCCATGGCTCTGGAACAGGGCCTATCTGGACCCATCAGACCACATCGTGGTGCCCTTACTTTCACTATGAAACGGCCCTGAGCTCTACTGTTGTTTTCCTTCCTGGCAGACGATGCTTCCTGCAATCTGTCCAGGTTATAATGGAGTTTTATAATTAGTTTCTGCATCTTCTGACATGTTTTCTCTGCTTGATGTCGATAGTTGTGGTCGATACCACAGCGGCCAAGTTGGGTTCAGTAACATCGTTTGAACATGAAATGAAAAGAAGAGAGGGAGAAAAGGTTTTTCCTCACCAGCAGTTTCCCAGAAGTCCCTGCAGGATGTCGGACGGCCGCAGCGTGCGGAACACGGACCACTTCACGCCGCGGTCCCTGAAGTTCGCGCAGCTGATTTCTTGAGGCCGGAGCCACTTCCTGACCCGCTGCTGGACGCTGTCGTCCAACGGGAAGCCCACGGACTTGGGACCCGGAGGGAAGCTGTCGTCCACAAACGTCACAGAGTTCTGGGAGAAGATGGAGGACACAGCGGTAGCATGGCGTCAGCCTGAAGGAGCTCCTGCTCTTATTGGCCAGTTCTTTCTTAAATAAGTGCTTCTAAAAAGGATTCAAGAGACTCCCAACATGTCCAACTCTGAGCTAGAGAAGAAACTACGGAAGCCCTGTAGGTCACGGTCTCTCACTTCATCTCATTTCATCTATGACAGAAAAGTTTGTTTTACTAATTTTACTTTTTTTCTAACAGTGAAAAATGTCTGACGTCGGAGGTCAGATCAGCTCAATGGGTCATAGAATAAACAGGAACACAGAATCTGTACTTCTTTTCATGAATAAAATATAATTCCTAATAGGAACAATAAGAAAGAAAGAGGAGAAAGAAAAAAGATGAAGGAAAAAAGTGTTAATAGAAAGAATAAAAAAATGCAAAAATTATAGACAAAAAAGGGAAAATAAAAAATTTTTGAAAAACCCATATGGACAAGAAAGAAAGAATGACCAGTAAAATAAGGGAAATAAAATATTTGGGTTAATGGAAAAATACTTAAAACTTAATTAAATAAGTAAAGGAATAAATCAATCGATTTATTAACAAATTAAATTATTACGTTTTCTTGGGAAAAAAATAAAGCTGATTGATTCAAATCACCCAAAAAAGAAGGAAAAATGTAAAAAACAAAAAAATAAATACATCAATAATGAACACATGAAATGAATTAATAATTAGATAAAAAATATATATTAAGTTAATATATTAATAGATAAACAGAGAGGTACATTCAGATTTATTTCTGCTCAGGATCAGCCTAAGGTAGAGAGGAAAAGAGTCATAAAAATGTATAATAAACAAAATTTAAAGGTCAAACTGCAGTGGTTAGACTTTTGAATAATTTTCATGAAAGCAGCCAAAAAATGGAAATTGACTGAACTGTAGTACTTTGCAAGTTTTAGATCATAGACAGTGAATCCAGACCACAAGCGGGACGGAGATATTTAGAGCCTGCATGCATAACCTTACAGAAATGGAGATTTGGTTTATTGCCAAGTATTGACTTTGTAATAATCACGGAGTCACATGGGAATTATCCTTTTTTTTATTTTGATTATTTTTACCACAGTTTGGCTGCTGATGCTCACAAATGCAGGCCCCGAACCCCGAAGCTGCAGCAAGGATTCCCTCCTATCAGTTTTTCCCTATTTTCTGCTAAATAAATCTTTGTCCATTGAAAACAGTTTCTCAAATGTCACCATCTGTAGAGGAAACTAAATTTCCCTTCATTTCACTAATGCTGCATTTTTCTAAATGACTACTTTGACATTTTCAGAAAGATGCACAATTTTATTCACGCACCGAGTTGGATGCAGAGATCAGTGCAGCCCTTGTGTGAGTGTGTGTGTGGTATATGTTTGCTGCAGTGAGCCTCTGGGTTTAGTTAAGCACAAAGACATTTTTTTAAAAAGTCAGCTCTGTCATTTGGCCTGTGGACTGAGCCGTGCCAGTATAAAGACAAGCCAAGGGTCAAAATCTACACGCTGAGCCACGTTTACAAATAACTCTTATCTGCCTGATTCATCTAAAAACGTTTCCTTTATGAGCCCTGCATGAGGAAGTTAGGCTCAGCAGCCTGCCAGTGAGGCAGACAACGTTTCCAGCAATGTTGCAAATCTGACATATCTTCATTCCTGCTCATTCAGAGCCTAGTTTAAGCTAACATTAGTAGTAGCGATCGCGCTAACAAGTAGCAGTGTCCGTCTCTCCCATGTACAGTTGTGCTAAATGTTAGCCTGCATTAGCCATAAAAGGAAGGAATAACATGACAACAAGCAATAAAGAAGCTAACGTCGATTGACGTTACAGATAGCTATCATAACCGTAGTGCTTGTATTACGAACACGCAGTTATTATATTAAAAAGTTAAATGTGAAACATTTTAGGGTAAACAAAACCAAGTGTGATTTAAGAGTGTTTTGGGGGTTCACAGACTAGCTGTGTTTTAAAGTTGGCCCGCAGAGGCAACGCTAACCTCAACCCCACACTTCACAGAAATGTCTACGGAAGTTAGCGCTAGCTAATGCGGAGGTAGCCGGCTAAGTTTACAAACCTTGTTTGTTTGCCCGCGTCGTGTGAATAAAAGCAATAAATAACATCCTCAATAAGCCGACACACGGTGTTCTTGTTCTCGTGTGAGACGGGCAGCAGCTCTGGGATCTCTCTTCACTCGCCATGCTGCAGGTCTCTGTGTTAAGATAACAACCGAGCGAGTGTGCGGACATGCCCGGGTACACCTCTGCTGACTCTGTCAATCATAGCCGCGAAGGGGAAAACTCCAACTCTACTGAGCAGCAGCAGCTAACCGCTGAACAGGACGTTGGCCTCTCTTCTTCTTCTTCTTCTTCTTCTTCGTTTTCTTCTCTTCTTCGTGTCTTCTTCCTCTTCCGCCCGACGCCGCGTCACCGGTTGCCGCGCGCGGTGCCGCTTCAACGGCTGTAATGTTACAAACAATGTAAACACACCATAATTTAATGTTTAATTTGTGATTAAAAACTTGGATTTGTGTTTGTGTTTTTTTAAACAAAGTTGTTAAGCTGTACAGCTGCTTTTTTGGGCTTTGTCTTAGAGAGCTGTGTGGACACCCAAGGTTAAAATTTAAAATCCTCGCTGTTTTTTTCTGGAGGTGTATCTTAAGATTTTAATACTTTTACACAGAAAATGTCAAAATAATGACTGGGACATGTAGTTAAGACTACCAGACGCCTGTTTACACAGTTTATCAGCAAAAAAAAGTTGATTTGGGGGTTAGTTACACTTTAACACTCCAAAAAAAAATTTAAAAAAATCCACAAACTTCTAACAAAAGCATCTCCTAATTGGATCTTGTTTTTAAGGTTTTTGTAATACTTGCAAAAGCAAAGTCTCTTGCAGAGTAACCTTCTAAATCTTTCTCCTGCTTTTACATTTAAACTTATTTAGATTTTTCTTTTAGGAAGAGGGTCCATGGATGAACCCTGGCCATGTTAAACTATCCAAATATTCTTAAAGTTTTCCAGGGTGTCAATCGTGTATCCTATATCCAGTCAGGTTGTTTTTAATTAACTCATTGACTGCTCACATGCTTATTGATTTAAACTGCAGGGTTAATGAAATTAAAACAAATATCTAGACTGAATTATACTCATTTTGTTTGTTTGTTTTTCTATTTTCATTTTATTTCTTTAAGAGCTCATGTCTTTGATGCCAACCATGTGTCAGCGGTTTTAATGATACATCTGAGTCTATCTACTTGTGATTGCAAAACTGTTCCCTGTTCTGTATTTCAGTGGCACCACTTAAAAATCTGTGTTGTAATCAACATTATAATGAACATCGAGTTGTTCATTATAATGGCCATAATTTTCTTTGTGGCTTTTTTGCAGGACAAATTTTTACAGAAAAGGCCTCCAGAACATATGTTTATGTATGGTACAAATGTTTGATTTTAAAGTAGTCATCGTTGTAGTATGTGTCTTCTGGGGTTTGGAGTGCCTTGGAATTGGCTTTGGACAAGTAAAGCTGGAAGGGTTAGAAGTATAAAGAACATGCATAGCAACCTAAATTGTTAAAGGTTTTAATAGAGCAGTTTTTTCTTAGGAAATATAGACATATTAAAATGTTGCACTAATTGTATTGACCACTTGAGCCAAGGTCTGGTTATAAGATTTTCTGTTTGTTATTGTTAAAACTTTGCACACCAGGTATGAGAATTGTGGAATTTTTCTGCCCTTGTCTGCAAGGAACGGTTTGCGGAGTCCTAGGCGTTTTTCTCTCGCTCCATTTTTGTATACGTTTGTGGATATCGCACTAATTGAAGGCAGCTTGATCATATTTATTTTAATAACTCCTTCCCTACCAAACGAACCACAGTTTGGTCAATGGCTGTGAGATCTATTGGAGTCTCACAAAACATCTTTGGCGTTTTTAGAGTTAATTTTGTCCACTTTATTTCAAACCATGGCCCTTTCTTTGAGATGTAAAAATATGCTTAAAACCTTGTAGTGTGAAACTGGTTTTAGTGTTAAGCCCGCTCCAGCTAGCAGCACAGCTAATGATAAGTATCGGGCAACTGCCCCGTCTAAGTTCGCCCTAAAAACATGCTTGTTTTCCACACTGAAGTACTCTGCTAGTCTCAACAAGTTTTTTTTGTTTTTTTTCCAATTTTGAACAATTCATTAGTTTTCTATACTTTTTCTTCTGCTGTTATGGCCATGCTTTCTTTTATGGCTGTGTTATGATTAATTGGTAACTACTTCTCTTTCACTGTGGTCATCATAGTAAAGAAGCTTCACGTGGCTTTTAATACTTTGATATATTCTAGATACTGAATTGCTAGCTATGCCAGCAAGAAGTCTGACCAGCTCATTTCATTTAGTTTCCTTTTGTTTTAAGTCTGTTTCCATATAACTCATATAATGAGGAAAAAGAAAAGGTGACTTTGGAGATAACAGCTCATTCTTATGCAGAATCCTCTTGTGGTGGCCGAGATGCAAACAGACAAATGAACAAAGCCATAAAAAAAATGTCAATTTAAATTTTTTTTGGAGAACCATTTACATGCAATGACTGTCTGGAGTCTGGGGTGCATCAGCAGAGAGAAAGTTTCTCCCTTTCATCATTCTTCCCCTTTAATACAACTGTCTTTCTTCCTTTAGCTTTGTCTTATGATGTATTTCAAGTTACTTTCTCACCCATTTCAAAATACTTCTTCACCTTCAAAAACTCCTAAGTTGCTTCCAGAGGTTTCTTGTGGGAGTTACCATCCAGTCAATCTGAACAGAGAAAGTTTCTTTTCTGACACATCAACATCAAACAATAAAGATCAGCTTCACACAATCAAGTGCATCCAGTCAGTCACTAATAGCTGTTATTTATTGTAATTCATTCTTGACATATTTTGATGATATTATGGTCTAGATGTATACATTTTGGAGGGACACTAGGTTGCAAATTCATCACTGAATGCATGAGAAAAAATAGATTTCAATTAATGCAACACACTGTGTAATGTAAGCATATCTGCAGTGGATGAATAAAGTTGTACCTATAGGAAAACAAACATTGGAGGTCTAACATTTTGTTAGACTGTGTTGGTAACACCCATTTCAAAGCCCCGTCTCACTGTTTACCTCAAATACTGACAGGAGGACCCACACAGTCCTCCTACATACATATGTGCCACTGGCTCAGTGCTCTGATTCAGCTTACTTTCAGATCTATATCCTTCAACAAAGCATGCAAAAACTCCCAGTGTGTTCCCAGCCAATGTCAGATGGAAATGATCTGAATAACAGAGCTTACTCAATTACTTTAAAGATGTGCTAAATAACTTGGAGGAAAATATGTGGAACTGGGATAGA
>JBAJHY010000009.1:5505354-5520818 GCA_037177095.1 Craterocephalus marjoriae | reverse complement strand
TTGTATGTTAAGCACCTTGAATTGTCATGTACATGAAATGTGCTATACAAATAAACTTGCCTTGCCTTGCCTTGCCTCATGTCGAAATTGCATTGAGGGGATGTGGCAGGGCCGGCAGAATCTGATGCATGCGGTTGATTCTGTGGCACTGCGCCACACATGGTTCTATGTTTGGGGAACCCTGATTTTTGCTTGAAATAGATTGTAGTTTCTAAACAGCAGCTTGACACATCTTGGATGGAGTCAATGGCGCTTTCGAATGGACAGTGAATATGTGCATCGTCGCAAAGGCCAAGGGAACCAACATATGCAGTACAACTTGAATTAATTTAAAGTGGAATGAATGCATATGTGAAAGGAGAATTATTCCCTTCATATTTTAAATGTTAGTATGCCACCCAGGTTTTACATTAAAGGAAGGGAACTTTATCTTCCTATAGACCTTTTCTAGAACAACCTTCTTAAAATCCACTTTTTAATTAGAATAAATTCTATTTCCATCTTAATTTAAGCTTTTTGAAGTATTTCAACTAGTATATTTTCTATTTTATGCATTAATAGTTTAATTTGGCTGCTATGTTTTATTAATTTACTAATTTTTATCCTCTTTTATTCTGTTTTAATGCTTTCATAAAAAAATCAATCAATAGGTCAGACTGGTGATTTTTTTTATGCTGCATTTATAACTCAGGAATCATCGAACTGAGCTCTTAGTGTAAAGCAGGTTATGAGATAGATGAAAGCATTAAAACAATAAAAGAGAATAAAAATGAGTAAATTAATAAAACATAGCAGCAAAATTAAAATATTAATGCATAAAATAGAAAATATACTAGTTGAAATACTTTAAAAAGCTTAAATTAAGATGGAAATAGAATTTATTCTAATTAAAAAGTGGATAATAAGAAGGTCTAAAGGAAGATGAAGAACAGTTTTTAGAGCTTTTTTGGTGGGATTATGAAGCTGATGAGAAGATGAAATCTTGTGGTTTCATCCTACCACAGTAATCAGATTATTTATTTATTTGGGTTGCAGCTCCATAAAAGCATCACCTCGTTCTTCTCCTTCAGTTTGGTGATCATGACGATGACGGGCGCCTCCTCCTGCCACGCCATCTGCCAGAAGTCGTTCACAGTGTTCACCATGGGGCCCTGAGTGGCGATGAACGCCTTGCTGCCTCCAAGGTAACCCTGCCAGAGGAGCCAAAACACGGTTAACACCTCTCACACTTTCACATCCAACCTGAGGATATATATTCATCCATCTCTGAGCATCAGCTATAAACTCAGCTGAGCGCGAACATGCGGGACGCAGAGTTGGGACAGAAAGTCGGTCCTCTGATGTACTGACAGTTTAAACTGTTTCACTGCGGCTTCCTGGCAGGAAGGCGGTCTATTGTGTGAGTCTGAGACACACTGCAGACCTCTGCAGGAGCACACTTTCACTGTGAGTGCACGAGGAAACCAGCAGAACAAAGAAAAGCCTGCTGACATTCCAGACCGGTGATAATGACAGCGAGCCGAATATTTATTTTTCTTCCAGGTTTACAGAACATTCAGCAAAACAAACGTTGCCACGATCAACTGGACTAAAGGTCAACGCGGAGCGCTGTGAGCACAAACGCCAAACGTCCAACAAACACGATGCAGAGCTAAACAAAGAAGCGCTTTCACACTGGTCGACCGCTTCCTCATTACGTAATTAAAATGAAAACAGAAGCATGGAGGTAAAGCTGCAGAGCAAAAATCTGCAGGTTATAAGATACACATCAAACCATCATCCTGGACGGCGGCGTCCCACAAGGACGTGTGCTGAGCCCTCTTCTGTACGTGTTCTTCACCTGTAAATGTACTTATAACCGCACATACGTGCATGCAGAGGGTTTTATTGTTTTATTGTTGTTTTATTGTTGATTGGGATCCCCATTAGCTACCACAATGGTGGTTGCTACTCTTCCTGGGGTCCCCATAAAAGAGAAAAAACACGCAAACAAACAAAAACATAGAACTGCACCTATATGTGGGTGTGAATATGTAAAATTGCATAAATGCAGAACACCTTGTGATTTTAAAAAGAGCACTGAGTACATTCAGAATACCATCCAACACAATAATACAGCAATTGAGTGAAAAGCTTTTTTTATGGATGTATGTGAGCTGTTGTGTTATTTGCTGATCAATTAAGCAGGTGAAACATATATAGTGAATCAAAGTTTAGTATATTGCATTTATATTCACTTTGTGCCATAAACTTCAAATAAGCTCTGTTTCACAGAAGCAGCCTGCCATTAGGATGCAAAAAACAAAAAAAGAACCATCAAAGAGACATTCAAAACATTCACAGTTGCCAACCCCCCCACACCCCAAAAAAAACCGAACAAAAAAAAAAACAGGGAAGTTTTGCAGCACAAGCAGGTTTGGAAATCCACACATGGCATTGTCGGTAAATGATGACAAGATCTTTTCCATGATAAAGAAAAACACCTTTAATACACACAGATGCATAAGAATACTGTCCAGGAGGAAGTCATATCATTGTCTCAGTGTAGAATACAGAAAAGCCTTGACTAGATAGTTCACAACAAGATCATGAGATAGGAAGCTTAGATTACACTTTATAAAAAAATCTTAAATTGGCTACTTTTAAGGATATAAAACAGCTGGCACAAGGTCCATAAACAATATGACGACATGTACATGCTGACATCCAGTAGCACTGTGTCACTGCAGCAGAAAACAGTATAGTGTCCACAAATATGGAAGGGTTAAATTTATTGGTCTAGGAAATCTGCCTGTGTTTACTAAAAGAGGTAGAGTTTTCAGTTCTACCTTGTTACTTTAGTTGTAATGTTTGTGGAAGCACTCAGAGTCCTGCTGCTCATTAACCGGTGTTGGTGGACACAGCTGCTGTCAGACACTCAGATCCTGTAATCTGTCAGTGTTTGAAATCTTGCTTTCCCATTAACATGAGGGCTGGGAAGCTGGCGGTTAGAAAATCATAACAGTTCACCAACACAGCTGGCAGCACTGTCAGGCAGATGAGTTTTTATTTATTAATTTACTTTTTGTTTGCCAGAGTGGCATTGTTTTTCCTCTCTTCATTGGTTAATGTGACCTTTTCAGACCTGATATAAGATATTTCTTTTTTTTTACCTTCAGTTCTGACATACCATTCCAAATACACTCATAATAGATAACATATAAACATTTATTGTTTTTTTAAATTCAGTATATTTAATCAAGTACTGACAATTTGGCCTCTTCAGTGTTTTCTATTTCATGTTTCTAGTTTCTAAAGGAAATGGTTAATCTGGGTTCCATTTGGAAGGTAACATTATTGTTTTGTTTGTTTTTTCAATCATGAACGGACGCAGACAGAAGTGTGCATCCCAATCTTTTTGGAAGCGATGTCCTACATGTTTTAAATGATTAAATGTGTGCTAGTCTTTATATAAGTCCAGACTACAATCTGATATTGAACTTGATTCATATCCACTTTTAATAATGCAGACTAGAGATGCACGGATAACTTATTTTTTCATCCGCAACCGCTTCTTAAAATCTCAATCCGCCCGCTATCCGCCTGCACGAGCAATTTTTTTTTAACCAATTTTCAAAACTCCACGTCCGCCATCCGCAGAATAGTTTTTAGGTATATTTAAATTAGCATTTTTTTATTTGAGTGCTTCAACCGCAACCCGCCCGAATGTAACTTAACTTTTCGAGATGTCATCCGCCAGATCCGTGGTTATCTGCGGACTCCGCGGGTGCAACCACAATCCGCGCATCTCTAATGCAGACACAAAAAATTATGTTGACAGCTTTTTCTGCAATAAGTATAGCCAGGTGCTTTCCAAGAAACTCTTGTTGGCTATTGAAGCCTGTGGACATAACGGGGGAGTTCCTATAGGCTCAGGTAAGGTTTCAGTCAGAGGTTAGTGATAGAGAATACTGTAGGTGTGAATATGTGGAAGACAACGCCCAGCCATGGGCTACCTGGATCTACAGATCAGTCTGTGGGAATATAAAAAATAAATTATTCTTTTGAGACAAATGCTGGACAGAGCTTAATTTTTTTTAGCTTTGGTCATGAGAAAAAGGCTATTCCTGCCAGAACATGATTGATCAGTGGATCAGGGGTTCTATAGTTGAATTCTAACTTTATTATGAGTGTTTCTGGCGTTGTCTATATCTGCTGCTTTGCATTGATTGAAATGCAACAACCTCAGATTTCCAGCAGTGTGTTTCATGTATGCCTGTTTGTATAACACACTAATGCATGATGTGAAATTGTGTAGAAAAAAGATGATGGCCTGACAGACAGTCTTTAAAGTTAAGCATTAAAGCATGTAAGGCTCAAATCTACAGTTTGTTCTATGTACTAAATACATTTTTAATCTGTTGGATTCCTGAATACTTTTATTGATTAATAATTTGCCACTAGTGCTCATATTCCAGACCTACATGTCTAGTTGCAACCCACATTTCTTGGATACTTTTTGTTTTATTGGCTTGAATTGCTGCATAAATTTTGAAATTACAATTTCAAAGATACTATACTTTTGTGTTGATGGTGATGATGATCATAATTATGGAAACTATTGATTAATTTTTCCTTTTTATTATTATTAATAATTACTTATTAAAATACCCTGATATTTGCATAGTGAGTGAGCAAATTGTTTTATTTGTAATATATCATGTCTACCCATGTTTTTTGTGTTTATGGGCTATCCATTAAAAACATTTCAAATTTGTATTTCATATATATTGTTGGGATCTAATACAATAGAAGTTAAGCACACATTTCAGTCATAATACAAGGCGGCCTAATTAATTACAAGTAAAAGCTGTGCAGGGCCTTCAAGGTGGAGCAGTAGCATTGTGTCCTTGAAAAGTCAAATGTAAGGACTCCCAGAATGCAGCCAGGATGAGAAAGACTGCAAATCTTATATGAGACAATTTAAACTTGATGCTACTAAAAGCTCATAAAAGTACCTGGTTCACTTAGACCAATAAAGGAGAATTTACTGTAAAATCTAAACATGTGGTCCTTCAGATGGTGAAAAAAATGATTCTCTAAATCTAGGATCCAGGAGCCAAATAATAAAAAGCATCACTGGAAGGTCGGTGTTTCCTTCAGATTAAAATCAGCTGATGTGATGTTTGCATGCGAGTCGTTCTGCACGCGTCGCCTCACCGGGTTCGTGTGTACGGATAAGCGTTCCAGGACTCTTCCTCCACCCGAAGGGCAGCTTGAGGCAGGATGGCACAGAACCAGGACGGGATGTGTTTACCGATGTGATAGACCTTGTGGGTGTACTGGCCCGAGCCTCCGGGGCCGTCATCGTAAGGCTTGTTCTCCAGGATCTCCACGCCGCTGCCCTCGCCGCAGCTCTCCTCTCTGCTCTTTTTCTGCAATGGCGGCAGAAAGGTGACAAAGACAGGGGAGGATGAGGAGAGGTTCAGATTAATTAAAAAAAAAGAAGAAACCTGAGAGTTTGGTGTCAAAGTTAAGATCTGAGGGCCAAAACGGGCCACAGGAGGAACATGGTAAAAATTAAAATGACCGAGGATACAAGGAAAGTTACTTTAATTCATAATGTTTCCACATAATGTTGCATTTTTTTTTCTTTGAATATAAAGAATTTACTATATACCATCTAATTTATTCTATTTCAGATCTTTCTTTCTTCATAGAACTCATCTTAGTTGATAAAATGAGTCGGATCAGAATAAATACACAGATGTTAACTTCTAAAGTTTATTTTAAATGAGATGAAAAAAATAAAATTTTCTATTCCAGATGTGATTAAATGGTTAGTGATTTTTAAGTTGTAATGAACATATAAATTAAAAACTGAGGCAACATATTGTTAAAATCAATTCATTTTTCACAAGAATTTCAGATTCATTAAATGTAAACATCTTCATAATGTACTTATACTTCTTTGCATTAAAAAAGGGTGAATGTGGAGGTTTTGCTTTCCTGGGCCAAATGATTTTAGATCAAATTACCAAATTACCCTGCAAAAAAAGAAAAAAATTTGTGTGTTTGTTTATTTAAAATCCCCGTAAGCTTTAGCATCACAGCTATTCTTCCTGGGGTCCGCAACACAAAAATATGATTTCACACTACTCATCACACTAATATAACACATAATGTACATCTACGAGGAATAAAAGGTCTGAGGGGTCCCGGAGACGTTTCTCTGCAGCACCTTTGATTTTCCCTTGTTCTATTTTCCATCTGAGAGTCTCTAAATGCAGATACATGTAACGTAAGAAGTTCAGAAAGTAAATAAAATCATTTTGCATACTCCTTTGTAAAATATTACATATCTGCAACACACATTTCTTTTACAGCACCTCCATCTTTACTGCACAAGTCAGAGCTTGATATTTACATGATACCTCAGAGTTGCACATATTTGAAACGGAGCTACATCTTTTCTTTTTAGGAGACAAGATTTCTGATGAAGCTGAAAAGAGATGAGCAAGACTGACATCTTTCCCTCCTCCTCTAACATCCGGTTGAAGCCTGCTGTCCTTACAAAGCACTCCTGTCTCTCACTGGACTTTTCTCCAACCAGCTCATCACAAAGCCGCGTGGATGATGCTGCAAATATAGAGATGAGGTGGAAAGAAAAAGTAAGCCTGTAAGCCTCTAAAAAAGTACAGCTTTCTCACTTGTAAGTGTTTTCAATTGCTTTTGTTGGTTGTTTTGTTACACTTTATTTATAAAGATTTTCAGATAAATTTACAGCAAAAGGTACAAAGATGTTAACCACCTGCACCTCAGCACAAAAACCCCAAAACCAACAAAAAACAAAACAAATAAATTTTTAAAAGGACTCCATCCTGTTTTATTCAAGGATTCTCAGACTCTTTAACATCTATGCACTCAAGTCACAACAAGATTTTAATAACTGGCGATTTTAATCTACATATTTTTAACAGCGCTGATCCTTATGGAAGAGAGTTTTTAAACCTTTTAGACAGCATGGATTTCAAACAACTGGTCACACAGCCGACGCATAACAGAGGACGCACCCTGGGCCTCGTAATTACCTGTCCACAGGTGTGTCCTCTGACCTGGCTGGGTCTGACCACTACTGTGTGTTTTTAACATCACCAGTCTTACCCAGTGAGAACTGTGAGGAAACGATATATTACTTCTGAAGTGGAAACAAATTTTATTAACATTTTACATCATACCCCTGCTCAGTTTTTACCTGCATCCTGTGATTTTATTGCAAACTTAGATGTGCCATTGACGATGCTGCTCCACTAAAAACAAAATCTGTAAAAGTTAAAAATAAGTCACCATGGATAAGTGAGAGCATAAAAGAACTGTAAAGGAAATGCAGGAGAGCAGAAAGAAAATGGAGAAAAACTAAATTAAATATTCACTTGGACATTTTTAGGGAACAACAGCACAACAACGCAGTGAAAGAAGCAAGAACCCTCCATTTTTCCAACCTTATTACACAAAACAAGAACAACCCCAGATTCCTTTTTAGAACAATTGATAATTTAATTAACACATGCCTGCTTCAGACGCTGTATGTGTGGACTTTGCAGACCACTTCAGAAAATCAGTGCTATCAGATCAAATCTTTTATCTTAACAGCATGCTGATTTTAACGTATCTGAAGCATTTTTACCCGAGGAAACACTGGAGAGTTTTGTCCTGGTTGATGTAAAGATGCTGGTCGAGTTTCTCCCAACTTAACCCAACAACCTGCTTTTTAGACCCAGTTCCAACATCTCTTTTAAAAAGATTTTATGGATTCTTTGAGCCTGAGCTTTTAAACATAGTAAATTACTCTCTTCAGACGGGTGTCTTCCCATCTGCCTATAAGACGGCGGTGGTGAGGCCCCTTCTGAAGAAGACTAATTTAGATCCTAACAGCTACAGACCTTCGTGTATGAAAGGTGCTATAGAAATAAAGTTTGATTTGATTTGATGTGTACATCCGCCAGCTGCAAGCTAAACAGCTCGGTGAAGGCGGCTCCATTGAGTCCCGCAGGAGCAGCTGCTCCGCCTCAGCTCGTAGCTAGGAGGTCCATAAAAGTCCGCAAAAACTTGAGGCTAATATAAGGGTAATATGAGGGTAATATTCCTCCATACTGCTGGTCCAATGTAATTCAAGTCTGCTGAGGGTGTAGCGTCCATAATTACTCGAAACAAAATCATTAAGTATATTTTTAGAGCCTAAACTGTTAGCATGTTGTACGTTCTGGATGCGCGTGCGGTGGCCACCGATGCATCCAACTGTTTTATTATTGTATTTATATTTTATTCTGTTCATGTATACATCTCGGGCTGCTGGGATTTATAATGCTGATATAAAGCATTACACACAATATTGTTAATTTCTGTTCAATATTGAGGACATGACATTACAGAACTGTTATTGTATTTATACTTTATTTAATTGTTCATTATAGTAAATGTTCATTACAAAAGCACAATGTTTGTTTAAATACTCGCATCAGTGCATACATTTTATTCATTTATCTGTTCAAGACAACATTATAAAGAAAACAATATTTTAATAAAGGTGGGGGATATCTTGAAGAAATAAGACAAGGTATCGAGTATCGTGTAAATTCATTGGTATTGGTACCGAACACTGAATTTCTGGTATCGTGATGACACTGCAGTGAACAGCAGAGCGTGTTTCACTTTTTTATTTTACAACCTGTGCCTGTTTTTCCTCATTTTGTACGGTCTGCAATCTTCTCCATCTTCTTCTTCTTTTCCTTCTTCTTCTGTTTTTTCTTCTTCTCCTCCTCTTTCTTCCCCATGATGACTGCCGCTGCTTCTGTCTGCAGATCCTGTGTCTGATGCTGGAGTACAACATCATCGAGAACAAGGACACCCAGCTGCAGATCATCTCCACCCTGGAGAGCACGCAGACCGGCTTCCGCATGTACGAGCAGCTCTGCGACCGGCAGCGAGAGCTCAAAGAGCTGGTGAGTCGCCACCGCGCACCCAGACCCAACGGCCATCAGCCGCCTCTCATTAGCAGCTAGTTCCTGTTTAATTTCAGCTGCAGATCATACGCAGAACGTGGTTTGTTTGTTTTCTTTATTTATGCAGAAAAAAACAGGCATGTTGTGAGTACATGACGCAAATAATAAGAACAGTAATAAATAGATAACAACACAGAAAAGAGTTGCCATGTAAGCCACAAAGCCAAAAAACAGATTCAGTTAATTCTACACAAAAGGAGTGGGAAGAAAACTTCTGTGCCATCCCATTTTACCTTCATGTAGCTTAAAACTTTTCCTTCCCTAGTATAAACATTCTCATAATCTTAACAGAGAAAATAAATAAACAGAGGAGGAAGACTGATGCATACTAAATACAGGAGTGCTCAGATGGGAGAGATAACATTTCAGTTCATTTCAACAGAAATACCAACAATGGTGATGCAAATAACCAAGACCAATAAGGTAAACAGCAACAAGCAAACCCAACAAAGGTACAGCAGCAACGGCTGTGGATGCCTTCGCTCAGGGAATAAACTAAGGGCTCCCTCCTTTAAGTGCTTTAAAGCTGTAGATACGCCGGCAGTGCTTTAGGTGGATATCCAGGCTGTTCCACCTTTAAAAAGTACCGCTTAATAGTATTTCCAGTAAAAATTGGTTCCAGTAAAACGTAGTTCCAGTAGCAAGTAGTTCCAGTAGGAGGCAGAGGTTCAGAGCAGCCTCTGGGTTTATGTGCAGACATATTTCTGGAACCTGGCGAGTGTTGCTGCCTGCCAGCCTCCCCTGCAGCTGCTCAGCTGCACCATCTAGTGTGTGATAAGAGTCCTGCAGGCCTTCAGCTCTGCTGTTTTCTGTCTGCAGCAAAGGAAAGGAGGCCCCACCCGGCTGACGCTGCCCTCCAAGTCCACGGTGAGCCCCCTGCTGCCTCTCTGGCCTGGAGGAGGTCATAGGTAAAATTGTGTCATGTGACCGCCTCTCCGGTCTCTGCTGCAGGACGCGGATCTGGCTCGCCTGCTGAGTTCAGGATCCTTTGGGAACTTGGAGAACCTGAGCCTGGCCTTCACCAACGTCACCAGTGCCTGTGCTGAACAGCTCATCAAGCTGCCTTCGCTTAAACAGCTCAACCTGTGGTCCACCCAGGTATGCTGCCCCCCCTCCGACCCCCCTCTGACCCTGCACTCCTCTAACGCCTCCCATCTACTTCTGCTCCAGTTTGGAGACGCAGGACTGCGGCTGTTATCCGAGCATCTGGCCTGCCTTCAGGTTCTCAACCTGTGTGAGACTCCTGTGACGGATGCTGGTCTGCTGGCTCTCAGCTGTAAGCACACACACACACACACACACACACACACACATGCACATGCACGTGCACAGTGAAATAACTTCATCTCCTTTCAGCCATGAAGAGTCTGTGCAGCCTGAACATGAACAGCACCAAGCTGACGGCCGACACCTACGAGGACCTGAAGGTAGCAGCACATTTCCTGTCCAGGAGAGCTCAGGGCGCTCTGCATATGAGCATCAGAAACATTGCAGCGGGCTGCAGAAGGCATGAGGCAGAGTTAAAAGCAGACGTAAAATCATAGAATGAACAAGAAAGAAAGAAAGATTTTCATTTTCTCTGATGGTTTCTTTATTTCTATCAGTTATTTTCATAAACGGCTGCAGGTAGAAACGTTTTGACTCTGATGTAAAACTGCTGAGATCCAGCAGACCTGCAGGGACTCTGGTCCACATGAGGAGCATAAAAACTGAACCAGGTCTAGTTCTGACTCTGGGACCAGTAAGCAGACCTGACCCTGATGACCTGAGGGACCTGGTTGGTTCATAGAACCAGTAACCCTCAATAAAACCATTCAGGTCTATGATCCAGGTCTTGGTCTCAGTGAGGACTGGAGCTGCAGGTTCTGGACTACCTGCAGCTGTCTGATGGACTTTAGGGACCCTGTAGGACCAGGATCTAGTCTACAAAAGAGAAATAATGGACCAGTTTTTCTAAATCCTGCTGAGTCATCAGTCCTTTAGACCCCCAGTCCAAGTCTGAGTCAGATTTTGTCCTCATTGTCCTCACAGGACTATGTGCATCTGATCAGTGATTGGACGGGACTATGTGCATCTGATCAGTGATTGGACGGGACTATGTGCATCTGATCAGTTTTTCCTTCACATGTTGGATCAGACTGAAATGATTTTGGTCTTTCTGTCCTCATGCTTATCAATATGAACGTTAGAATCTCCTGTTACAGATAAGCAGAGTCAACACCGATCATAGACAGTGTAGTGTGTGTGTGTGTGTGTGTGGGGGGGGGGGGGTAACTGGTGTGTTGGTGGGTGGGGGGTGCAGGGGGGTAACTGGCTGCTCTCTAACTGTCTCTCTGTCCCTGCAGGCCAAACTTCCCAACCTGAAAGACGTGGACGTTCGCTACACGGAGGCGTGGTGATCGACCTCACCCACCCACACCTTCCCCTCCCTCATCCATCACCACACACACACACACACGCACACGCACACGCCTACATGCACAATGATCTCATCACCTTAAGTCTGACATCATGCTGGTGGGAGGAGCCTTGTCATGTGACCGGCCTGGAGGTCTGGAAGGACCTTCCTGGACCTCGCGGCCTCCAGCAGCTCCAGGACCTTTCGCCCGAGGACGTTGGGAACGTACGTGGGACCTTTGTCCCTCGGCCCGTCTTTCGGAAACGTCGTCTCCGATGGGACGTGCTGCTGCCGCGTGATGAGGCCGAATCCCATCCCATCGCCATGGAGACACCGCAGCAACGAGGCGCAGGAAGACTGTGCCTGTCCTCATCTACAAACACTGTTTTTACGGACGAGGAGGAGCAAATTTTTCCAGACTTTCATACGAGTTTCTATCTGCGGGGATGCTGAAGCGGCCATGATGGTTTCCATGGCGATGAATCTGTAGCCGGGTGGTCTGGGACCGCCTCATATTTCTACTCTGGATGTCCGTCCACGCAGCGATAGAGGCCGCACCTTTTTTTAACGCCAACAAAGACGAGAGCCAATCAGGAGTCTCCCTGTCCGCCGCCGTGACGGAGGCCTGTGATGCCCCCCCCACCCCCCCCCCCTCACCATCTGAGTCGCATATTTTCATGTCCTGTTTGGAGACACCTGCCAGTCGTCTCTGCTGGGGGAGATGGGACCCCAGTCCTCCCCCCCCCCCGCCCCCCCACCCCGCAGGGCGACCCAGGTTCCAACATGAGCGACCGCATCCATCCGAATAACTTCAGAGGGGAGGACGCCGTCCACGACCAGATGCCCTGTTGCCTATTTATTGGTTGCCATGACACTTTTCCTACGCGGCCCGTAGACCGGGGGGGTGGGGGGGGGGCAGCTTCAGGACGTTGTGCTCTCTCACTTCCTGCCCCGTGTACATAGTCCTTCTACCTTCCTCTGTCTTTGCCCTCTCTTCGTGTTTCCTGCGCGTCTGTGTGGCCTTCATCCTGATGTGTGCGCTTGTTATTTCCACACACAGCGCACTGTAATCCTTACTTTTTGCTCTCCTACGTTCAGTTTTCCGTTTCTCTGCATGTACATGTCGCTGCGTCCTCCATTACTTTTAATTTTGTAATTTTTATTTTCTAACGTTAAGGGTTTGATTCATCTCTGACCATCCAGCCATCTGGCCAGGACCCCCCCCCCCTGCGGCCAGGACCTCCCCCGCGCGGCCAGGACCTCCCCCGCGCGGCCAGGCCAGGTTTGGGGAGATTTTCTAAGAAGCCAATCAGACTTTGGACTGTAGCTGAGACTTATTCATTCATATGTGGCCATTTTTTAATATGAAGTGCAAATATTTCATGTTTCCAGAAGAATGTTGAGATAATCATATCAGAGGTTGGAGGCGCCGACGGACTTTCTGGATAGAGTCGGTGGTTCCGCACATGAGCAAAGCTTCATTTTATCCTCCATGTTTGTTTTTGTTAGCGCGAATGTTTTAAAGGAACAGCTGCCATCTGGGAATCTCTGTTTGTCCTCCTGCTTTCTCAGCAGCAGCCAGCAGGTGGAGCCCTTTCCCAGTCAAACCAGTTCACAGGATTATGATGAGGATGAAGGTTTGAGGCGTTTTCTGCTTTTCTACCAGCAGATATTAGTAATAATTTTTAATTTATTTTGTTTTTTACATTTTTAAAAATGTTTTTTTTTAATACTTATATTTCAAACGTGGAGGTCGATGTGAGTTTTTCGATGACTGGTCTAGGAAACAGAGACGCGCAGGTTGATTCAGGTTCAGGCTCCACAAGGCTGCAGGATCCTAACAGAACCAGGTCCACATCCAGTCCGACCAGCCCTGGAATCAGTCCAGCGTATTTTACCAGTAACGAAGCGGCGCCTGGAGCGGGGCCGGACTCCAGCCGGAGGTCGAGGTGTCGTCATCCTGTGGAGCTCACGCTGCTTTCCTCCATCTCACCTCTTCTCATTTATTCCTCATCAGCTGTAGAGACTTTCTCCCAGTCCAGTCTGGCTGAACTCCAGCCCAGTCCAGCCCAGTCCAGTGCGGCTGTGGTACTGGACTGGAAGAACTGTGGTAAAAAGGTTTTGGGGCAGCTGGAAAAAGGACGTCCGTCATGTTTCAGTCGCATTGATCTGCTTTTCCTGCTGGGTTGTTCTAATTATTATAATTCTGATTATTAAGCTGCTGCTGCTCTGTGGCTGTTGTAATAAAAATACAAAAGATCTCTGACAGGAAAAATAATGATGTGAAATAATTTCATTCAAAATAAATTGTCTGTGAATTTGTTTCAGTCGTGTCTCTTGTGTCTTTATTTAGTTTTAGGAGACAGAAGCTCTAAGATGTTCGGTCAGTCAGGTTTGAGTTATTTATCTTGTTTGGAGCTGATAACCAGTATTAGAAGCCAATAGTTCCAGGATGGAAGAAAAACAACAGTAGAGCTCAGGTTGCATTACATAGTGAAAGTAATAACGTGAAGGGAAGCCAAACCACCAATCTGTGAAGCTGACCGGAGAAAACGGCTCAGTTTGCTAGTGAGCTGAAAGACTGGAGTCTGGAGCCATGGAAGGTCCGATGGGTCCAGATGGACCCTGTTCCAGAGTAATGGAGGTCTGACACTCCCATCATCAATACAAGATCTTGGTTAGAAATTCATGTAATTCTGGATGGAAATAGATGTTGAGACATTTTGGAAGCTTCTAGAAGTGATGCCACAGCGAATATTAGTGACAATCAAAGCTGAAGGCGGTCTGGTGATCATGATGATCATGGCTCCCAAATATACGAGAAACTGAACTTCTTACAACATTTATCTCTATCTTTACTCGAGCACTTTAATAAAATGGAAAGATTTTTTTCATTTCTGTAAAATAATTGAAAGAAAATGAACTTTCTCATTCATGGTCAGAAAAACATGGGAATTCAGGAGTGAATTCAGCAGCTGAGGGGACAGAGAGAGACTCTGCATTGTGAGTATCGACTGCCTTCAGCCAGTCCTCACGGACACACAAGGCTCTGACAAACATTTGACGCCCTGAGAACGAGGAAGGGTTGGTGCGTCATCACTTAAAAATGTTTTTTTTTCTTTACACGATGTCTGTTGCATGCTTTTTCTATGTTGGACCGTATTTGCGTAGGAGCACATAAGTGTGTGTATGACCTTTTACACAACACAGTATTTCAATTAAAGGCTGAAAGCCGGCCTTTGTTTGGCATACTGTTGAGGAGAGAGAAAGAAAGAGCGAAGCATATTACTCTATTCAAACATTCAGTGAAAACGAAAGAGAAAGATTCAATTTTGTCCCTGACTGCCATGCATGAAGGACAACCTCTATTCATTGGTGTTCAGTAGATACATGAAAACACACATGCACACACACCACCTACCTGCCTCCACATATTCAAGCTCCTGTGAATGCACAACCCTTCACTATAAGCCAGCTCCTCACACCCGGTAGCACCTATACGTTTACTGTCTGCAGGCAGTAGGTGGGCTGTATGTATACTCTACTGCCTCCGGTTATAAAGATAAATGTGAAGTGCATTCGTGTCTCTGGTGAATCTGCATGCTGCGGCTAAACTAATAACAGGTGCTGCAAACTTTATTCTGCTGCACATCGTTCGGGGGGTGGAACTTGTAGAAGTATATTCTCTGATTATGAAAAACTTTCACAGGGAAAATCACTGATTCCTTATGACGCGCTGGTCTTTAAATGTCCAACCAAACAGTAGGTTTTGAAGGAGCTAAAAGCGATTTTTTTCATCGTTAGGTGGCGTACTGTGGAGCTGTCTCAAACCAAAACAAAGCCTGTGTCAATCAATGCCTCTCTACATCTCCCCCAAACGAAAAACCACGCCCCTCTTTTTTTTTTTAAAAAAAAGGAAAAACTCCTCTTTGCCTCATATAGTTTTAGTTTATTTATTAATTTTAAACAGAGAGCATGTTTAAAATTATGTAGGCCTAAAAACAGTATAATTATATATTTTTCTA
>JBAJHY010000009.1:5320305-5330458 GCA_037177095.1 Craterocephalus marjoriae | reverse complement strand
CATACAAATTTCCTTTCACCAGACTGCTTCTCATAAATTTAGCATCGCATTTCAGGGTAAGTTCATGAAAGTTTTAAAAACCCCGCTTTGCAATGTGAGGCCCTTAAACCAAGCCACTGTTACAGCTTTAAAACCTGTCTATTTCCCAACACATCTTTCTTTCCTTTCAAACTTGTTGGGTCCCCAGTACAGCACACAGGGCCCCCTTTTCGTATCCTCCCATCCTTCTCTTTTTCTCTCCTTCCTCTATCTCTCTCTTTCTCTGTCTCCCCCCTGCTAGGATCCCCACAGCTGCGCGGACCAGGTGCGTTCCGCCCCGACACACACACATGCACACACACACACACACACTCACACACTCACACACACACACCCTTACACCCGCCAACGGACGCAGCAGGAAATGCCTAATACCAGTTTTAGAATGATGCCACTATGCCAGCTTGACAGGGAGGCTGCAGGATCTGTCACAAGAGAAGGCGACAGAGACAGAGAGAGAAAGTGAGACACATGGCAAGTAGTTATCTTGCAGAAAACACAGCAGCTGAAAGATGAAAGATTTGGACAGTTTTGAGTCCAAACAGTCGACAAAACTTTAAATGCCTCTCCTAAACCGGTTCCACGAATCGAAGTCCACTTCCCGCATTTCTGCTGGCACTGCCAGAATCTATCTAGCTACACATGTCTCCAGGGTCGGTGTAAGGCAGTACACGCATGTGTGACTTTATGTGTGGGTGGATGCACATGTGTCTTTTTAAAAAAAAAAAGAAAGTACCAGTTATTTTGGTCTGTGGCTCACCACAGCTCACACTCTCCTCTGTCTTGTACTCATCTCACACGGCCCCAGGAGGAGAGGGGGGGAAAGCGTATGACAGAGAAGCCAATAAGCAAGAAGAAAATTAGAATATGCAGAAGACAAGAAGAAGGGGTCAGAGAGGAGGATTTCTCATCAAACGCATTAGCAATATGTAAGATTAGTCAAAATGCACTGGTGGCTTTTACCGATGGCCTCTTCTAGGAACTGCTGCACACTTGCAGCAAAATTGCATGAATTTAAGTTCACAAAAAAGTGAAGGAGGAAGGTCACTACATGCCATTTTCGCAAAAAAAATAAAAAAAAATAAGATAAAAATAAAGTTTTATGTGACTTAAGAATTTTTAGTATAAAGAGGTTTAAAAAAAATAGTTTAATTGCGATTTTCCAGAGAAAGTGGGGTGACGTGTGGAGCCTGTGGGGATGGATGCAGAGCCCGGGTCCGGTCCTGGTTCTGGACCCGGACCCGGACCCGGACCCGGACCGGGCGGCGGGTTAATTGGGAGTAATTCCTCTCTGGGTGGGACATGAAGTTGTCCGGATAAACTTCCATCAGCACCGCACGCGCCGCTGCAGAGGCCCGCAGAAACCCGCAGAAGTCATGCTAAAATGGAGGTTGGCTTCGCGAGCCGCTTCCTGCCCAGAAAAGTGTGTTTTTGTTTGCGGGAGAAATTAATGTTTTATAACCGTCTTATTAAGTCGCCATGGCGGTCCGGACCTCTCCTCCCGCTCCCTCCCCCCCCCCGCTGCTTCCTCCTCCTCCTCCTCAGAGAGAACCCAGGGGCAGCGCCGCCTTTTCCCCTCTTTACTTCCTCTTTTCCTCCTTCTTTTATGCCTTTGCTGTAAATAAAAGCGACCCTCGCGCCCCGCATCGCCGCTGCGCGAGCCTCCCGATGTTCCCCGAGAACAAGTGGATAGCCGTAGCGCTAGCCTGCTAATGCTAGCCCCGCTGCTAGCTGCCCGGGCTAACGCCGCCTGCACGCGGATAACTTACAGCAAAGATCAATAAGCAGCTCGCGGCGGGGTCGCGAGGGGAAAAGAGGGAGGAAGGAGAGAAATGCGGCCGGGAAGAGCGCCGTGAGACGCCATCTTCCAAAACAAACGCTGGCAGCGAGCGGGCGGCGCTGGCTCTAAGTTCTCTCGGCCCCTTGTCCTCCAGAACATCAACTCCTAGAATAAGAAACACAGCGGCTAAACACACAGAAACACAGCCGCACACACCGCCGGCCAGCCCGCACACCTGCCCCGCACACCGCCGCGCACACACGCGGGGATCCAGCCCGCAGCAGCCGCGTGAAGTTTGACAGGAGAGAGAATTAAAGTTATGAAATTAAAAAGCCCAATGTGCACTTACTCAGCAGCAGTCCTCCTCCAGATTAATTAAATATATATGTGTAAGAAGCCGATCCGCGGTGGAACAACAGCGCACGCACAGCCAGGCCGCCTCCTTGCCGCACGGCCGCGATTCCTGCACCTATTTCACGCGAAGTTTGAGTAAAAATTGTGTAAAAACAGAGAAACTGAAGCTACAAAACAAGAAGAACTCTTCTTCAATCTCATTCAGCTCAGCCTCAGCACAGCACAGATCCCTGCGCGCCGGAGCTGGAGGAAGGGGGACAAAAACTACTCCCTCGTCAAGCTGATGCTCGCCAATCCGCCACGGAGAGCTCGATATCTGCTCGCGTGGCCGTTAAAGTTCGTTAAATCGGGCCGATCGGCGGCGTGAGGCGCGTGGAAAATGTGTTCGAAAAGCGGACTAGTTTTTGTGTCGGTGCGGCGAATTTATTTCACTTTGCCTAAGGAACGGCGGTGCTGCGACTCCCATTGCCTAGGGAAAAAACCCGGATGTAAACTCAGTGAAACTCTATGGAGAAAGTCGGCGCGCGCGCAGACACATACACAGCGTGGAAAGTCGGCAGCGGAGTGGAGCGGCGTGTTGTTGTGGCGCGTGACGGGGTCCGTGGTCCTCCTCCTCTTCCTCAGCACCAGCGGGCCGTCCGCTGCCAGCCAGCCGCCGCGCAGCCTCCATGTCCGGCGGCTGCACTTTTTGGAGGATGGAGGGGGGGGGGGGCAGAGGGTGGGGGCAGGGCCTTTTCCTCTCCTCCACCTGTAAAAACTCTTCCTCTGATGAATACAAGTCCGATTATTTACTGATTTCATTTAAATTATGTTTTTAGAACTTTCCTTTTTTCCTTTTTTTTAATTTTTTTTCCAGGAAAAAGTGTTTGACTTCCTGGTTCCAGCAGATGAAACCAGCCAGAACCGGTTTCAGGGACGCAGAGTTTCCCTGATCCCTCAGGTGGTCCATGAACACACCACCGTCTGCTACCCCCAAACCCCCCTTATACTGGGTCTAACTGGTGTCTTACTGGGTCTAACTGGTATCTAACTGGGTCTAACTGGTATCTAACTGGGTCTAACTGGTATCTGACTGGTCCTAACATGTATCTAACTGGGTCTAACTGGTATCTAACTGGGTCTAACTGGTATCTGACTGGTCCTAACATGTATCTAACTGGTCCTAACATGTATCTAACTGGTCCTAACATGTATCTAACTGGGTCTAACTGGTCCTAACATGTATCTAACTGGTCCTAACATGTATCTTACTGGTGTCTAACTGGTCCTAACATGTATCTGACTAACTGGTCCTAACATGTATTTAACTGGGTCTAACTGATATGTAACTGGTCGTAGCATGTATCTAACTGGGCCTAACTAGTGTCTAACTGGTCCTAACATGTATCTAACTGGGTCTAACTGGTCCTAACATGTATCTAACTGGTCCTAACATGTATCTAACTGAACAAAGACCCTAAAAAACTAAAGTTTCAGCAGATTAAACTCTGATGCTTCTGAATTCATCTCAGAAAGCTGCATCACATTACCTGCATGTGCACCTTTAAGCACTGCCTGCCACCGCTGATAATAATGAGGAATTATTGATGTTCCTCTGCAGAATCTTTCTGTGGTTTTACGCACTTACTCTACTCTATTTACATATACCACACTATCCCAGCTTCTCATCTTTCTGTGTATGAATAATGTAGCATCACTGATGTTGTCTTCAGATGTGTTTTTTGCCTCTGGCAGCCAACACCATGCAGAGCTGCTCAGTATTTGTTTTTCCTTGAAATGGGTTTGTTTTTTCATCCCACAGGAACATACTTGACGAACGAAGCCAAAGGAGCTGATGATGCGCCCGATGCCGACACAGCCATCATCAACGCTGAGGGCAACCATGCACACGCAGAAGAAAAGAAAGAATACTTCATTTAGACTGCAGAGGGAGCAGTGCAGCTCTCTCCCTCTCCTTTTCACCTTTCAGTCTCTGTATCTGTTATTCTCGCTTTCAGTCTCCCACTGTCCCTCTTCACCTCTGGCCACTGCCCGCTTTGAGTCAACAGGGAGCCGACAGGCAGAGAAGTTCCTTATGTATATTCCCATTATTTTCTCTTCTTCAGTCCATTTTTCTTGGTCACGTTCTCCTTTTTTTTAAATTCTCATTTCATTTCTGGCTAATGTTTTTCAGCCGGCAGCTTGCTGTTGCTGCCGGAGTTGTCCCTCTTCTCCCATTTTTATTTTCCATCTCTTGTCACGAACACTTGGAATCTGTATCTCCACCATGACTGCTTCTTAAATGGCCCCTTGTTAGTCTACTCTCTCCTGTTTCCCCACCAAGCAGACACGTAAACACATATTAAATCCCCTGTGTTCACAAACACATATCATACTTCACATCAACACGGTGCCTAAAAATACAGACGCCATTGAACTTCTGTCAATGCCTTCATGTATCGTCTGTCGGTAGCAATGTAAATGCTTTGTAGATCATTTCATTGCTTAGCTCACAGCTTTTTTGATTATGCATTCTGTCTTTTTTATTTGAATGAAGATCTGTGCTGTTTACGCCTTATACATGTCTGTCACACTGAATATGGTACTTTTAGATGATCCACCTCTCCCAGCCCCATCCCTCCTTCTAAATAGACCTGTAATTAAACAGTTGACCCCTTGTAAGATAAGAAGAAGGTTTTGTGTAACACTGTAGCAAGGTTTGTCAGATAAGTGTAAAATATGATTTTCACTATTACAGTAGGAGTAATAAAGGGTAGTGTGGTTTTGTTTAGAGCAGAAGAGGAGAAGAAGAGACGTTATGATGAAAACAGACGCTCCTTCAGGGAGTCCAAGCGGCGCTCTGTTGTTCAACAGGTTGCTTTCACAGCAGTTTGCATCAGCACCTAAGACAGTTCAGGTTTTTTAATGCTTTATCAGGATGTTGGAGTCTTACACTTTCAAATGTTGATTTGAATTAGGATGAAGATGAGAAGCCCTCAGAGAAGGCGGCAGCAACTCCTGGAAAGCTGAAGATGACATTTGAGGAACTGGAGAAGGAGCGGCAGGAGCAGAGGAGGAAGCAGGCCGAGGAAGAAGCAAAACAACGCTTGTTAGAGGAGAAGAAGGCATTAGGAAAAAAAACAACCTGCAATTAGAATCAGACCAGTCTGATTCTCATTTCCAGCACTAAAAGTGTCCAATCAGGGCTGTTTCCTGCTTTACGGGGGCCCATTGCAAAATGCTGCTGGTGGCCCAGTTAGTCAAGGTACAATGCAGAGTCCTAATTCTTTAGACGTCCCACAAATATGCCTCAGTCTGTTACAGTTCATGAGCAAAAGGCAGCAGTCATGAAATCCTCTCACGTTAAGATGAAGCATCTTAAACGGAGTCACTGGAGCCAGATTACCGATGGATGGAAAACGACGACACACAGGAAACAAATATCTTCTATATGTCTATAAGTATAAGACACTGAGTTTTTATTTTAATTTTCTTTATTGAAAGCAGTTATAACAACTCAAGTTTTAACAGCGAAGCAAATTCACCTCCAAACAAGAAGGAAGAAATAAAATTGGCCCAAACCAGCATGAAATAAATCCGGATGCCGCCTACTTCCACATCAATGTGCAAAACACAACAGGTGTGAGAATATGACTGATACTGGACCAGAGAGAAATGGTGGCCAGTCAGCTGGATCAGCTGGTTGCTGAAACCAGGCAGCTGAGCGTGTCAGTGTGCAGATGAGGACGTCCTCGCTGCTAACTGGTCTGGACCTGATAAGTCTGGACCTGCTCTTTGCTGCTCAGAACATGCAGGTCCTGCTGAACACCTCTGCCAACAGCCTCTAGACCAGGGGTTCCCAAACTGTGGGTCGGGACCCTCGTGTGGGTCGTGAGATCACTTCAGGGGGTTGCCGGATAATTGTCAAAAAACATATAACTTATTTTTATCAAATATATTTTTGAGTTTTTATCATGGCTGTCAGAATTAAACCATTAATGAAGTGATAAATCTAACTTGAACACATTAATAGATAAATCCACATGAATCCTCCTTATTTATGAAGACAGACTGTTTTCAAGCCTTATATTTATACGATCCTGCAGAATGATTCTTAATTTATAATTGTCATCGTGGAAGGGAGGGTCACCAACACCAATATATGTCATCTTGGGGGTCATAGCTCTAAATGTTTGGGAACCAGTGCTGTAGAATATGAAGATTTCCTCCTGCAAAGATAAAACTCCTAAAGCAAAAATAGATCATAAACACATGTTCTTACTTTATAATGAAGTTGCATTAATACAGAAAGTCATGATCTATAAACATTGTAATGGACAGTGTCACTAAAGCACCAATCACATCGTCACTTTTAAGAGTTTCTACATTTATTTATACAAAGTTATCAGCATCACAGGTGAATTTCATGCAGTTTACTGTTTCATTTTATATTCATATTTTCTTGAGCCTGTATTTAATGCTTATTTCCTGTGGTTACCTCTTCATTGGTAGCAGGTAAACAGATTTAACTGGACAATTTACAATGTAGAGTTCTGCACCCAAAATCACGCATCAAAAACTGAACTCAGCTGTAGAAACCCTGGCGGGATTTTTCAAATGATCAAACTTTATTACACCTCCCCATCACACATCATAAACGAATGCCTTGCCTTCATCTTTTCACAGTCTTTCTCTCTGTTTTCTTCTTCTTGTCTTTTTCTGCCCCAGTAGGAAAACTTGTGTTTGATGCCATCCATCTCCTCAGCAACAGGAATGATGGACACCTGTCAATCACTCTGATCATACCTGATCACAGGTGTCACTCCCTGCGTGACACTGTGTCCCGCTGACATTGACTTCATTATACCAATAAAACAGCAGCTACAGCTGATCATTGAGGCTGATTTAACTCTTATATCCTACATTTATTTAAGCATGTAAAGAATGAAGGCTTAAAACTCTAATTCTCATCAGATGAAGCCGGAGATTCAGCTTTGGGGCCCCCTGGTGGCTCGCGGAGCCCCAAGCATTTTTATAGTCCGATAAAAGAAAAGGCTTTGCCGTGACAGCTGAAAATGTCTGTGTTAATGAATTTGCTTTCTAAACTGTAGATCAGCATTTTCATTGCTGTAGTTTCAACTTTAGAATTTATTTTTGTTCGACTGTGTTTCATCTCAGATCTTTTAGAGACTTAGAGGATAAGCTTTGTTGGTTTTAAGACATCTAAAAACTGGAAATGTGTAAATAAAGCCCTCAGCCCGGTCTGATTTTTCTCATTCATCAACAGTACATAGTTATCAACCTACTGTGTCACAATTACTCCTTATTAAATTATAAATTCTATACATAAATGTCTGATCTTCACTTTTTAGGCAACACTAAATAAGTCTGAAAATACGAGCATGTCATCCCCCATTTAAACCATTTGAATACACCCCCCAGTGCATTCATGGTCATACCTGCCAGTATACCTGATGGAACTCCTCACCCCCCCGGACCTCCGTTTTGAAAACAAAACCCTCCATGCCCCCAGAAGCACCCTCTGCACAAAGGCTGATGTTTCATCTGCAGCTTTGAGGCTTTTTAAAAAATGTAAATAAACCTTTAACCCAGTTTACTGTTACGTATTAATGAAATGAAGCAAAGCTGCAAGCTGGAACTGGTTTCTCATTCCTTAAGGGCAAAAACCGAGTTAGAAACCTCAGAGCACCTATTGTGTCACAATCAGCCCTCATTAAATTCTACACATAAACGTCTGCTCTTCTCTTTTTGGGCAACACTAAATAAGTCCAGCATTTCATCATCCCAGACAATACAGTGAGCCCGTCCCACTTCCTGATAGAGGACACTCCTTCTGCTCAGCGGCTATAAGAGCCCTGTATGTCAGCACAGACAGGCAGAACAGCAGGACAGCTGATAACCAAGCAAACCCACTGAAACAGCTCCCATCTACAGGCTTCAACAGGTAAACACGCTCTTCTTGCCTCCACTGTTTGGTCTCTGACAGCATTTTTAAACTTTTCTTTGCTTAAACTACTTGTAAATTCCTTAAAAAGCTGCAGATAATGCAGCAGCTGTGATGAATGAGTCTCTGTAGCAGCAGCTTCCAGATGTGTGACGTAGCCTTCCCGTCTCCCTGCAGACTTTACTCTGAAAACCATGGAATCTGAGACGGCTCGCAGCATGAGTGAGATGTGGAGCAAGAAGATGCCAGAAGGACTGGACCTGGAGATTTCCCATCACCCGCTTACAATGAAGCACGTGGCCAACCTCATCGTTGCCATGGAGAGGCTGAAGGGCGGCCGGTCGGAGAGGGTGCTGAGCAGCGGCTTCAGAGACGAACACCTGCTCAGCATCATGCTGGACAGCATCGTAGAAGGTGAGCGCGCCGCGTTCCAGCTCTGCTCATTAAAACATCCAAACCACCGAAGGCTGGATGGGATTAAAGCAGCAACCGTGTCACTGAGCAGCCGTGTCTCCTGTTCTCCTCAGAGCGAACTGTGTTTGAGAGGAGTTCGGCTCCACCGGCTCAGTTCAGCAGAGCCGGAGAGTACCAGTGCAGCGTGACGGACGGCCAGAAGAGGAGCTTGATTCTGGTCCAGAACAGCATGGAGCTGCATGCAGTGATGCTGCAGGGAGGCAGTGAGAACCGTAAAGGTACATTTACACCACGCTTAGGACACAATGTGCATTTTTATAGGGATGGGCTCATTAAATCAGCGACTGATTGATAAGATTTTAATTGATTACATGATCTTTTAATTGATTTATGGAATGGGTCTTTAGACTGATGCTAAAGTTAAGTGTAAGTGCATATATTTTACTGTTTAACCATTGAATGATTCCTATTTAACTACATAAAGAATCATTCATATTGCAAAAAAAGTCTTAATAAGGAAACACAATAAGTTTATTCTACTTTCCTTTCATTTAAATAAAGGCTGTATTGAATTTTGACATAGAAATATTACAGATGAATTGATAGTGGATCATTAAATCTCCTGATAATCGATTAAGATAGTTAAGATGGAGCTAATAAAGCTGATCTTCTGATGTGTTTTCAGTTCACCTGAACATGGCCACCTATGTGAACCACACACTCAGCTCTGGGGCCAGGCCCGTCGTTCTGGGCATCAAAGACACAAACCTGTACATGTCGTGCCACATGGAAGGTGCCACACCGACTCTGCACCTGGAGGTAAAGCTCTTCCATGGATCTCTTCCATGAGTTTATCTGACATATGAGCATTTAGTCCTGATGGTGTCCAGGGTGAAGCCGTCTCACACACATCTTCTCACTCTGCAGGCCGTGGAGGACAAAAGCAGCCTGTCCACAATCGGCGCAGACAGCGACTTGGCTCGGTTTCTCTTCTACAAGCAGGACTCAGGCTTGAACATCAGCACCCTGATGTCTGCTCGCTTCCCCAGCTGGTACATCAGCACAGCCACGCAGGACAACAAGCCGGTGGAAATGTGTCAGGAGACGGCCAACCGCTACAGAAACTTCAGCATCCAGCGTCAGAGTTAAAAGCTCCACAAACAGCATGTGGATCCACTCCTCAGGCTGAAGTTTGGCCGTCTTAGAAAAACCCTCCGAGTACTTCAACGTGTAGAAGAAACTATTACAAGTATTTATTATAAAGACGTGTGCGTGTTTTACAGAGTATTTACTGTATGTACTAAGTACAGGAAGTAAAATGCTTGATGCATTTTCATTGACACATCTCATCATACTGTAAGGTAGCATTGTTATTACATGATGAGCATCTTGTGTATTTATTATAACAGACTTGACATATTATTAATATTGGTGCCTTTAATTATTTATTTATTGACATATTTATGTACAATCTCAATGTTTATTATTTAATGATCTGCTTACAGAGAGATATTTAAATGATGTGCAACAAATCTTGAATAAAATAATTTCATTATTTAAATTTGTGTTTCATGTGCTCTTTCTGGATTTATTAAATAATAAACATTGAGATTGTACATAAA
>JBAJHY010000009.1:5087599-5097830 GCA_037177095.1 Craterocephalus marjoriae | reverse complement strand
TCTATCTATCTATCTATCTATCTATCTATCTATCTATCTATCTATCTATCTATCTATCTATCTATCTATCTATCTTATATAAAACCTTTATTAAATAATCCATAGGTAATAATACATTGACTATGTCAGTCAGTATAAACACTTAATAGCTAAAACTTTTAAACTCCTAATTTAAAATGAGAAATAGGAAATACATTTCCATTTTCGGTCAAAATTTGATGACTGTTTTCACCTTTTTTTTAACATAAGATTTGTCCATGGGCAATGACAAATTGCTAGTAAAACAATCAACATAAAAGCTTAAAGACTTTAAACTCTCAATTGCTTGAGCAAATGTAGAAAATTCATATGAAATGTCCATAAGCAATGCATTCCCAATGAAACAACCAACAGAGGCTTTAATAACTTTTTCATTAAAACCAAAATAGTATAAAGTACTTAGGAAATGTGCATGTGCAATGATACATTTCCAATAAAACTATAAACATAAAAACCTTAAACATATTTAAGGTCTCAGTTTACTGTACTAAAACAAAGGTAGAAAACTCATAAAATATGCATTGGAAATACAGTACATTAAACAAAAACATAAAAACCTTAATAAACATTTCTAAAGTGTTTAGGTTTAGGTAGTACAGTACATTTTCAATAAAACAATCAACAAACACTAATAACTTTTTTAACTGATACTGTATGGTAAAAAAAAAAAAGTACTGAGGAATTGTTCATGGGCAATGAAACACTGCTAATAAGCAGTCAACCATGGACAATAAAGAGAAGTAAACAATTTTGATAAAACTATTCTAAGCTGATTAACAAGAAATGCAACCCATCACTCTTCTCAAATGAGCCAAGTGTTAAAACCAGAATCCAGAATAAATGTCTCCTGCCCTTGTCCTCCTTGCTTCACCGACAGATCTGTTCTTCTGTAACAGAAATCACATACCCAAAATTAGCATTAAGTCTGATACAATTTTTTAAAAAAATGCAAGAACATAATTTGCCTTAACTAAATCCATCATCACTTTCTTCATTTTCATCTGTCTCTCTGTTCCCTGATGGTCTTCCCACAGCATACATGTCACTGTTAAAGTGCCTGAGCATCTCCTTGCTTGGGATGAAGTCTTTGCAGCATTTACCTTCTCTTTTCAGCCCATATTTTATGTGGAGTATGCTGCTTAGTGTGTCCTGCCCCATTCTGTTCCTCAGTTTGGACTTGACCAGGCTCTTTTGTGAAAATACTCGTTCCACATCAGCATTGCTTAAAGGCATTAGCTGGAAGTCTTTGTTGTACTTATCTGCATGTCTCCACCAAGAAGTCACGACATGCCCTTCATGTTTCTTGCTCAGTGAGTTTGTTGTGTTTTAGTTGTGTTGGCGCTTCTTGCTCTGTGAGTTTGTTGTGTTGCTGCTGGGCTGAATAAAAACACAAATGAGGGTTGTGTAGGTGTGCAGTGTGTTTAATGAGCCGCTAACAGACACGCACAGATACAGCTGTGGTCTAAACACGTCACATTCACACCCAGCAGCTGCATCATGACTGAAGTGAGCAGCAGACTAGCCGGACACACACAGACACACACACACACAGTCACACACACACTGTACAGACTTTACTTAGATAAATTAGCATAAAGTGTCTCTGTGTGAAATATCTGCAGATTAAAATAGGAATACTGATACAAAAATAAATTGCCGTGTTTCTCTGAGGAGCCCAGGCGTCTGTCGGCCGGCAGGAGATTCACAGCGTCTCTGTGGGAGAGGATGGATGTGTGTGATTATCGGCCGGGACGTCTCAGAGACGAGTCGCAGCGCGATGGCGGCGGTCTCACCTCTTACTGCTGAATGTCACATTCTCAGGATGGGATGGAGGACGTTCTCCTGCTCGCTGCGCAGCTTCCGGGCTCTCAGGACGTCCCGAACACACTGATGCAGGAACAAATACTGACCCTGAGGAGGGAAAGAAACCTCAGATCATCTCTGGGAATAAAATTTCAATTATTTCTGTGTAAGACATTATCTTTGAGTGGAAATGTAATCTGAGATTTTCTACAAATAGAAATGTAATCTGAGATTATCTAAGGATAGAAATGTAATCTGAGATTATCTATGAATAGAAATGTAATCTGAGATTATCTATGAATAGAAATGTAATCTGAGATTATCTAAGGATAGAAATGTAATCTGAAATTATCTACGAATAGAAAAGCAATCTGAGATTATCTCTGGGAATAGAATTTCAGATTATTTCTGTGTAAGAGATTATCTCTGGGTGAAAATGTATTTAGAGATTATGTATTAATAGAAATGTAATCTGAGATTAT
The DNA here is from genome assembly GCA_037177095.1 of Craterocephalus marjoriae. NCBI lineage: Eukaryota > Metazoa > Chordata > Actinopteri > Atheriniformes > Atherinidae > Craterocephalus > Craterocephalus marjoriae. The sequence continues at coordinate 5,095,506 of JBAJHY010000009.1, read as the reverse complement.
CTAAAATGGAAATGCAATCTGAGATTATCTACGAGTAGATAAGTAATTTGAGATCATCTCAAGGTGGAATTATAATCTGAGATTATCTCTAAATGGACACGTAATCTGAGATTATCTATGAATGTATTGACATGTGATCTTCGATTATATATGAATAAAAATGTAGTCTGTGATTATCTAAGAAAATAAATGTAATCTGAGATGATCTCTGAATAAAAATGTAATCTTAGATTATCTCTGGGTGGAAATTGACTCATCAGTTCACTCTACACTCTAGGATTAGCATAGCTTTCAGGCTCATGCTATTGATAATCTGTAGACATTCCGATTAACATGTGGCCCCGCAGAAGATGTATGACATGTGGCCCCGCAGAAGATGTATGACACCACACACACTTCCTCCCATCATGCTTCATTCCTACCTCAGTCTGCACCATGTGTGATCGATGGAGTCGCAGGTCAAAGACTGCCCCGTAGATGTCCAGTGTGTCCCGGCTGTCCAGCTGCTGCAGGACTCGATCCAGGACGATGAATGTCCCTGTGCGGCCCACACCAGCACTGACACACACACCCAAACGCACCCACACACAGACACACACACAAACACACAATTGCAGATTGAGTCTGTCAAGTTTGTATGAATGGGAAAAAATTCATACAACTGGAAATGGAAAAGTACTAAGAAATTGTCATTTCTTTCTTTTGTTCTGCTCACCATTCTAAAAATCTACTTGACTAAAAGTAAAAAAAGTAGTTGATTTAAAATGTAATTTGAGTAAAAGTTACTTTGCTACTTTATTATTGATGTAATGAAGGCATGTGTTGCTTAACAAGGATTGTTTTAACTAAACAAAGATAATGCTGACAGACCATGGCATCACACTGAAGATCACCGAAGCAGATCGGCAGCGGAGGTTGACCATCCACGATGTTGGGCAAACCTCGTTCAGGCTTTTTCCCACCGCGCATCTAATTTTTTTACTCCAATGTAAAGAGTTATATTTAAAGTGAATTTTACTTGGGTCAAAATGTACTTGAGTGAAAGTAAATTATAAATTACACACAAAACTACTCAATTATAGTTACTTAAGTAGATATAATTCTAGCTCTGTGAATTGGTTAAATTAAAAATGTGATGTTGTGCTGAAGGGTAACACTTCAAAAGAGAAAATTGTCTATCTGGAATAACAGACTGACCTGGATATTAATGACTTAATTAGTTAAATGCTCCTATTTTTAGTTCTGGAGCCCCACAGGGATCCATTTAAGTTACACTGCACTTTTCTTTCTACATGTCTCCACTGGGGCCCTTATTAAAAATTAAATTTTCCTGCAGATTTGCTGATGACTAAAGATTTATGTCCCTTTTAACTCAGTAATTCAGTAACTAAACTCATAAATTGTACAAATTATATAAATTCCTGGATCATGTTAAACTTTTTCCATATATATCAAAACTCAAATGATTTTACTTGGTAAATGTGAGCTAATAAAAGGTTCAGTTCAAATTTCATACAGCTGACATCAAACGTAAAATATTGGTGTGGTTATTGATAATTCTCTTAAATTAGATAATCAGATAAATTCAGAGATTAAAAGTGTTTTCCCATTTCCTCAGATAATTGTCTGTTCATCGCTTGTTCAGAACTGAGTTGCTCACATGGTGACTGAGAGGGACAGGGATCACATGACCATAAGCCAATGTTACTTCCTGTTAGCATCAGGATCCAGATTCTGTTTGTTGTTTCTAAAGCTCTAACTGGTTTGGTCCATCACACTGGTCAGTTAAAGCTTCGTAGGAGGTCCAGATTCCAGGATCAAAACCTTTTAATGGAGTCCAGTTCTTCACATCAGATTTCAGATTCACTGACTCTTAACTCAGCTGAGCTCAAACTTTTTATTATTTTATCCTCTTTCAATTGTCTTCATTGTTTACTTTTGTTTCTAATGTTTTTATTTGTTTTGCTGTTGTTTTTGCTATCACGTTATATTTCATGTTTCTGTAATTTCTGTTGCTTCTATAGTTCCCAGGGTTTTACTCTCCCTATAGTTTGTATTAATTCTGTTGCCTTTATTCTCCATGGAAAGAATAAACACTAAAGTTGACCTCAGAAATCTGAGGCTTTGCTTTGTTCTTCACGTCGAACTGAATCAGTCTCTAAAGTAATTTTCTCTTGACTGAAAAAGAATCAGAAGTCAAAGTCATTCCTCCAAGGCTCTGACTGACCCACCTGCAGTGGACCACGGTGGGGCCAGATCCAGGGCTTCGGTTCACGTAGTCTCGGACGGTTCGGACAAACTGGATGAGGGACTGGGTGGTTTCTGGAACTCCGTGATCGGGCCAGACCGTGTAGTGAAACTGGCGAACCAGACGGCTGAAGCTCAGCTGCTCCTCCTGAACACAGACAGGAAAACGGATCAGAACACCCAAACTCAACATTTCCAGCAGAACTACCTCTGGGTGGTAAAAACAAGGGTTTCCAGGCTTACGCTGCAGATTCTGAACTCTCTGATGGTCCACTCGGGCAGAACCGACTCCGACAGCATCTGGACAATCAGGTCTCCGTAGTACAGAGGGTCCTGGTCGAACGGCCAGTAGTGGTCACACTTCACCTGGATCCAGGAGGAGACAAACTTTGTAACCCATAAAACCCTGAAACCTCAGAGGACCAAGGCTGAGCTCAGCAGCTTTAAACCCACCCGGCCTTTCTCCACACACTGCGTGACCATCACCACGTTGTGGACGTTCTGCTCCCACACCATCTTCCAGAAGTCGTCTTTGGTTCCTGGCAGAGGGCCCTGCGTGGCGACATACTCCCGACGGAAATTATTACCCTGAAAACACAGAGAGCACAGTTTTACAAACCAGTCCAAAATCAGCTCAAACCACTCCAAAAACTGTCCAAACCAGTCCAAACTGAAGAACAAGCTGAAGAACAAAACTCGCAATTAATTCATATAATTGTTTATAAAAAAATAAAAAAAAATACTACAACATTGAATTTTCTATGGGATTAATAGACTATTTTTCATTCATTTCATTTATTCATTCATTCAAGCCAGCCTAAATCAGCTCAAATCAGACCAAAGTCAGCCCAAACCTGTCCAGAACAAGTCCATACCAGTCTAAATCCAATCCAAAGTAAGTCCAAACTAGCCCAAATCAGTCCAATATGACTTTAAACCAGTCTAAATCCAATCCAAACAAGTCAAACCTGTCCAAAAACCAGTCCAAAGACAGTCCAAACCAGCCTAAATCCAGTCCAAACCAGTCCAACATTCAGATTCAGATTTAGGGTTATCCAGTAATCATCTATAATAGAGAAGAAAATACAAACAATAAAGCAGATTTTTTTATCATATCAGCCAATATCTGAGGCTGAAAAGGCTGAAGCAAAAGCTAAAGGCTTGTATATACGCTTTGCCCGTTTTCAAATGATAAAATTACTTTTTATTTTTGCTACTTCAAACTTAAACATAAAAGAGAGAAAATCATTTTTCATTGTATCCCTGAACAATACTTTTACAAAGAAGTGTTTTGAAAATCACAAGTGAGTTGCACATCTTTAAATGTGTTCCTTTGGCATCCCATAATTTTACACATTAACAGAAATACATATTCTCCTTATTAACCTAACAGCGTTTTGTAGAGCTAACATGCAAACACCTCATATCCACATTTCATAATCCATGGTTTCTCGTAGAAAAAGTCCCAACCAGCCTAAATCTGGTCCAAACCAGTCTAAATCTGGTCCAAACCAGTCTAAATCCGGTCCAAACCAGTCTAAATCCGGGCCAAACCAGCCTAAATCCGGTCCAAACCAGTCTAAATCCGGTCCAAACCAGACTAAATCCGGTCCAAACCAGTCTAAATCCGGTCCAAACCAGCCTAAATCAGGTCCAAACCAGTCTAAATCCGGTCCAAACCAGTCTAAATCCGGTCCAAACCAGTCTAAATCCGGTCCAAACCAGTCTAAATCCAGCTCAAACCAGTGTAAATCCAGTCCAAACCAGTCTAAATCCGGTCCTAACCAGTCTAAACCCAGTCCAAACCAGTCTAAATCCAGCTCAAATCAGTCTAAATCAGGTCCAAACCAGTCTAAAACCAGTCCAAACCAGTCTAAACCCAGTCCAAACCAGTCTAAATCCGGTCCAAACCAGTCTAAACCCAGTCGAAACCAGTCTAAATCCGGTCCAAACCAGCCTAAATCCAACCCAAAACAATGTAAATCCAGTCCAAACCAGTCTAAATCCGGTCCAAACCAGTCTAAAGCCAGTCCAAACCAGTCTAAATCCGGTCCAAACCAGTCTAAATCCAGCTCAAATCAGTCTAAATCAGGTCCAAACCAGTCTAAAACCGGTCCAAACCCGTCTAAATCCGGTACAAACCAGTCTAAACCCAGTCCAAACCAGTCTAGATCCGGTCCAAACCAATCTAAATCAGGTCCAAACCAGTCTAAACCCGGTCCAAACCAGCCTAAATCCAATCCAAACCAAGGTAAATCTGGTCCAAACCAGTCTCAATCCAGCTCAAACCAGTCTAAATCCAGTCCAAACCAGTCTAATACCCGGTCCAAACCAGTCTAGATCCGGTCCAAACCAGTCTAAATCAGGTCCAAACCAGTCTAAATCAGGTCCAAACCAGCCTAAATCCAATCCAAACCAATGTAAATCTGGTCCAAACCAGTCTCAATCCAGCTCAAACCAGTCTAAATCCAGTCCAAACCAGTCTAAATCAGGTCCAAATCAGTCTAAACCCAGCTCAAACCAGTCTAAAACCAGTCCAAACCAGTCTCAATCCAGCTCAAACCAGTCCAAACTCTGCCTCATCAGTCAGTCCACATGAGACCGGCTGGTATTCAGATTGCTTGAGTCATGGATCCGTCTCCGGTTCCCCCGTTCTTCCTGTCAGAACTCTTTCCCAAACAGTCCAAAGTCATGTCCACCAGGACTCCATGACCAGTTCACTGCTACAATTGGTCCTAAGTCCCAGTCCAGCCAAAACTGGATCACAAACCATTTCAAATTTTAATCCACAACACAGTGCATCAATTCCAAACTGGTCTGAACTGGTCCTCCATTACCAGTCGGTGTCCATTTCCATTCCACAGCCAAGTTCCAGTTCCAGCCAACCTGCCAGGTATCTGGACACACTGGGAACTGGAACTTTACTGGTCACATAATAGCCTGTAGCATAGACCAGTAGCATAGACCAGTAGTATAGACCAGTAGCATAGACCAGTAGTATAGACCAGTAGCATAGACCAGTAGCATAGTTCTTACTGGGATGTAACTGGCGTTGATGTAGTCCGAGCAGGGATCGTCGTCCACGTAGGACAGCTTCACCCTCGTCGAGTCGTCTGAACACAGACAGAGACAAGGTGAGACCAGACAGGGGGGACAGGTGAGACAGGTGAGAAAAGGTGATGCAGGTGATACAGGTGGGACAGGTGATACAGGTGAGATAGGTGGGACAGGTGATCCAGGTAAGACAGGTGAGACAGGTGAGACAGGTGAGACAGGTGAGAAAAGGTGATGCAGGTGGGACAGGTGATAAAGGTGTGACAGATGATACAGGTATTACAGGTGATACAGGTGAGACAGGTGAAACAGGTAATACAGGTGAGACAGGTGAGTCAGGTGATGCAGTTGAGAAAAGGTGATGCAGGTGGGACAGGTGATACAGGTATTACAGGTGATCCAGGTGATACAGGTAATACAGGTGAGACAGGTGGGACAGGTTAGACAGGTAAAACAGGTAATACAGGTGAGACAGGTGAGACAGATGATACAGGTGAGACAGGTAAAACAGGTAATACAGGTGAGACAGGTGATACAGGTGGGTCAGGTGAGTCAGGTGATGCAGGTGAGACAGGTGAAACAGGTAATACAGGTGAGACAGGTGAGACAGGTGGGACAGGTGACACAGGTGAAACAGGTAATACAGGTGAGACAGGTGAGACAGGTGGGTCAGGTGAGACAGGTGGGACAGGTGAGACAGGTGAAACTGGTAATGCAGGTGAGACAGGTGAGACAGGTGGGTCAGGTGAGTCAGGTGATGTAGGTGAGACAGGTGAAACAGGTAATACAGGTAATACAGGTATTACAGGTGAAACAGGTACTACAGGTAATACAGGTAATACAGGTGAAACAGGTAATACAGGTGAGACAGGTGAGACAGGTGAAACAGGTAATACAGGTGAAACAGGTGAGACAGGTAATACAGGTAAGTCAGGTGATGTGACCTACAGGGCAGGATGTTGTTGTATCGGTTCTTGCCGCGGTTCTCTGGGAGCAGGGCCGAGTCCAGCGGCTGGTTCCGACCCACATCCTTCAGGTCCTGAAGAGGAGACACAGTCTGAACCCGAGTCTGGACCAACACCTACCTGCACAGGTACAGGCGGTGTCTCCATGGCGACACGCATCACAAGAAGAGAAGCTGTGGCTCAGACCCTGATCCTGCTGCGAGCATCTAAAGGCAGCCAATCAGGCGGGAGCAGGACTGACCTCGTACTCCTCGGACAGCAGGTAGGCGGAGTCGGCCAGCAGCTGGGTGTAGTGGGACTCGAAGCCGGCGATCCTGATGGGACTGCAGAGCACAGAGAGAAGGTGTGAGACCACAGGCACACCTGGAGGAGCATGCTGCAGAGTCCGAGTGTCCCACCTGGAGATTCTCCTGCCGCTGGGAACGGAAACACACGGGTCATTACAGCTCAACACACGATAAAGATCACAAACCATCCATCCAGATAGCAATACCGAGGCTAGTATCGGTATCGATCGATACTTTGGAGGCACAAAGCCAAAGAATATGAATAAGACGCAGATGGAAACAGGTTTTACCTTGGTTTAGAGGAACTGCATCGTTTGATTCCTTTACGAGTTTTACGTGCAGATTCGATTTAAATTGTGATTCTTGTGATAGTTAGACAATGGAGATCTTTGTGGAGAAAAACAAAAAAATGTAACAAAATATGTCTTTACTAGTTTTTTTTTTCTTAAATCAAATTAGGAAAAATCAACAAAGCAGCCAGACCAACATTCTGCTGCTATAATGCCTGACAAGACAAGCAAAAACGATAAATAATGTAAGAAATGAATTTTAGAAATTATTGTTTTTTAATTTGTATTTTTTTATTTTTTACATTCATTTAAAAAAGCATAGATTTTTCTAACAAAAAAATTACTTTACTTTAAAATTGTGAAATAACAAATCCCGATATTCGATTTTTCAATTGAATTTTCCCACACCTAAACGTTGACCTCATTTTTATCGAACAGCTGTGTCAGATTAAATAAAATAAAGAAAATATTTTAAAAGTTTGTTACATAAATATTGTGTTACTTTGTTAAAACAAAATACTCATATTCAAAATTCTCTCTTCTGCCATTCGGGTTGTTAATTAAAAAGTTTAATTTGAAAAACTATTTATACTGTGTTTCATGATCATCATAATTATGATCTATAAAAAAAAGCAAAATCAAAAAATGATTGTGAAATTTCAAGCAAAAATGTATCATTATATATGTCAGTATCACCGATACTAGCCCTGGATTTACTTGGTATCGGATCGATATCAGAATGTTCAGCATCGTCCAGCTTTATCACAACAATTGAACAGTAATTTACTGCTTTTACATGGAAAATATTGGAAAACACAAAATGCTGAAAATGAGACATTTTACAGTTTGATTAATAAATTAATAAAGCTCATCTTTAAGGTTGGATGGAAACATAAATAAAGAAGTGAAGGAAGATGAAGCAGCTAATCAGGTTAATGATCAACGGCTCGGTAACGCGATGAAGAGAAGCATGAGGTTCAGACACAGTTAGTAACGTTAGCGTGTTCGTCATAGACTGTTCCCATGAAGTGGGCGGCCTTAGAAAACCGCTCAACAATGGTGAG
>JBAJHY010000009.1:4483309-4494598 GCA_037177095.1 Craterocephalus marjoriae | reverse complement strand
AATTTGCAATAAAACCATAAAAAGTTGAGCTGTGAAATGTTTGTTTGATTCAATAAAATGTAAGTTGAAAAACCACCTCCTGCGAATGTGTGCTAATTTACATATTTGTAGCTAAAAATAATGGTAACACTTTACTTGAAGCCCACATTATAATGCATTATGATAGCATTTATAATGCATTCATAATGCCTCATAAATACAATTATAAACAAACAATGTTTTTTGATGCACTTTAGCAACAGTTATATAACATTATTCTGCAACTTATAATTAATTATAATGGCTCATTCTATGGATGCTCTTGAGTTCTTATAGTGACTAGTTATATGGCTGCTCTTAAATACCCATGAACACATATTATGGTGTATGAGGCACTCATAGTGCATAATAATGCACTCTTCAGAGCATCCATAGAGTGAGTCATTATAATTAATTATAAGTCGCAGAATAACGTTATATAACTTGCTATAGTGCATCATAAAACATTATGTTTGTTTATAATTGTATTTAAGAGCGATTAAAGATGCATTATAAATGCTGTCATAATGCATTATAATGTGGGCTTTAAATAAAGTGTTACAGAAATAACGTATCTATTAAAGCATCAGCAACCTGCTGCTGCTCTGCAGGACATGGAGGCTTCATGGGGTCAACATATGCGGTAAAAGGGGGGTCCTAACATGTAGGGGTCAACTTTTAGCCCACCCCCCCCCCCTTGTAGCTCAGTTTTAAGGGGCAGGGGTACGATTGAGAAAGTGGACAGGTCCTAATCGTGCATTGCTTGGCTCGTTGACCTCGGTGCAGGTGCATCTGGCCGTGAAGCACAGCAACGAGAAGAAGCTGTTCCGCTGCACAGCCTGTGCCTGGGACTTCAGGAAAGAGGCAGATCTGCAGCTTCATGTCAAGCATAACCACCTGGGTCAAAGGTCAGGGCTTCCCGGAGGCCTCGCAGGTAATCCATCGCCGGAAACGGTGACTATGCACGTACGAAGCTCTGACACACGATTACCTTGAGAAAAAAAATCATGGTTTTTACAGAATAGCGTGATATTATGACTGAGCTCTGAACTTTTTTTTTTAAAGATCTGAGATACAACATCAAACTAAATGTTGTATCATGAGATGTGGATATCGTGACACCCCTGGAAATAATTATCCATTCGGGGTTAGACTATGTTAAGAAATGTAAGGAGACCAGATAATGAGCCAACCATGCAGCCACTCTGTACTCCTGACTTCCCTGCCATTTATAGGACCGAACACAGCAGGCATGGTGTCACGGTTAGTGAAGTGCAGGTTCATACTGATATATCAAAACCGACGATGGCAGCTTTCTGTGTTCTAGTATCGATATTCATGTTGGAAAATCCATATTTTTGTCATTTGGGTTAATCATAGGTTATCATGAACTGGAAACTGTGGAAAGAAACTATAAGACCGGCATTTTGTCTAAATTACATCCATTTGGAATTAACTACTTTTTCTTCTGCCATCAACCATTGTCATTTGATGATTCTGGTGGTAAACTAAACACTTTAGTATGTTGACAAATGTATGTGACTATTGTGCAATTTATTGTTTCTTAATGGGTTTTAGTAATAAGAATGTAACTAAACTCCTTTCTCCTGAGTGTCAGTTGTTTTGAAAGCGATTTTCCAAACACAGTAGAGCAGAATTTTGCTTATTTTGAACCTGGGGTCTGTTTTCATCTTTCCCTTCATACATGTGAGTGATGGAGAAAGGAATTTTAAAGATCGCCCCGGTATACCTGCTGATCGGCAGGTTTTGTTGTTCTGGTATCTGTGTCCAAATCTCTCGGGATTATCCCGGAATCACACGATAACTCACGTCAAAACACTGATGGGAGATTCCACTACTGACACCAAAACACAGCGATAGACGGCTAATACAGATACTTTGGTTCATTCTCCTCTCTAGTATGTTGTCGGACACTCGTTGAGACTATCAGAGCACTTCAGTGTGGAAAAAATAACGTTTTTAGGGCGAACTTACGCAGAGCGAGCTGCCCAATACTTACTATTAGCTGTGCTGCTAGCTGCCTGCCCGGCTAAATACTGGAGCGATCTTGAAAACTCCTTTCTCCATCACTCACATGTATGAGAGGAAAGATGAAAACTGTGTTAAAAAAAGCGAAATTCTCCTTTAAGCTTTGGTACCAAATATCGGATCTGTATCGCTGATACTGGCTTGAATTTTACTCATCAGTTTGGAAAGAAAATCTGCGGCATTGCTCATCACCAATCACATATCATGTAATGGTACTCATATCGCGACATTTTCATACATCTTGGAACGCTTACGAGTAAAAAAGCTCAGCGTAGGGTGAAAAATTGGTCCGATTTACTGTTTTTTAATCTCAAAGGACTGAAACCTCGGAAGTGCATCTTCTGTGGGGAGACCTTTGGAACGGAGGTGGAGCTCCAGTGTCACATCACCACCCACAGCAAGAAGTTCACCTGCCGCTTCTGCGGCAAAGCCTTCCACGCCATCGCCCTGCTGGAGAGACACCTGAGAGAAAAGCACTGCATCTTCGACGGGGGCAGCATCACCGGCAACGGCGGCGGGACGGGGAGCAGCGGGAGCCAGAACGGCACGCCCAACGGCCTGGCGCAGGCCTCCAAGCGGGGAGGAGGAGCGGGGGGAGGCGGCGGGGCGGAGAGGCTGACGGTGGCGGCGGCCGAGCAAGCCGACCTGCAGAACATGCTGCTGAAGAGCGGCGTTGTGGGGGGAGGCTCGGCCCAGGGGGGGGAGGCGGCCAACAGCCACGAGGCGAGCGGCGGGGAGGAGGAGCTGGACAGCTCCGAGCCCATGTACGCCTGCGACATCTGCGGGGCGGCCTACACCATGGAGTCCCTGCTGCAGAACCACCGGCTGCGGGACCACAACATCCGGCCCGGAGAGGACGACGCCGGTGAGGAGGAGGCGCTTTTTTTTTTCTCTTTTTTTTTCTGATGCACACTACTGACGTCATCTTTCTATTTATGATTAAACACAGGCCACGTTTACATGAGTTTTAATTCAGAATTAAAGTTAATTCCTCTTTAAAACGTAAAAAAACTGAGCCTGTAAACACTTAATCCCTGATGCAAATTACACTTCATTCTGAATAAAGGCTACGGTTACATGATGTTTTTTAATTCTGAATTAATAATTTTGAATTAAATGATAAAGCGTCTCCTTTGGGTTTACATGGAAATATTCATTCTGAATTAATTGCACTTTAAATCCAGGGGCTGGGAAGGGCTCTGATTGGTTGGACGTACCGTATGTACTTACGTTTACCGGAAGTTAAAAACCGCTTCGTCTCTTTTCATCAACAACATGTGAAACATGAGGATGAGAGAGGAATTATCTGATTTAGATTTAAACGTAGAATAAACCAGCCTCTTTATTCAGGATTAACTTTCATTCAGAATTAACATTTAAACAGGAATTAAGTGTTTAAATGCTTATTTTTCACCTTTAATTCTGATTAAAGAGGAATATAACTCATGTAAACGTGGCCAAAGTGGCTGGTTTATTCCATTTTTAATTCTGAAAAGTTATTAATTATTATTCCGAATGAAAAACTATATGTTACTGTAGCCACAATTCTTCTTTTTCACAGGTTCTCGAAAGAAGAAAGCAGATTTCATCAAAGGGAACCACAAGTGCAACGTTTGCTCGCGGACTTTCTTCTCTGAGAACGGGCTGCGTGAGCACGCTCAGACGCACCGCGGCCCCGCCAAACACTACATGTGCCCCATATGTGGCGAGCGCTTCCCTTCTCTGCTGACGCTCACCGAACACAAGGTATCCCCGTCCCTTCGCTCCTCTTCCTGTGAACCGAACCCGAGAAGAGAGATTTTTATTAATGACCATCATCCAGTCCGTGATGTTGGCGCCACGGACAGGATGAACATTGATCAGTTTGTTATTTAGGGAGTGTTTTCCTGTCAGAGTGGGTTTAATATGGAACAACGTAGGGCTGGGCAATATATCAAGTTTTTCAAATATATTAAGACTCATTCACGAGGTATAGAATGAGGGAATATTGTTTCTATTAGGGGTGGGAAAATCGAATCGAATGTCAAAAATAGAATTTTTTGGTTAAAAAAATCGAATATCGTGATTTTTTTATTTCACAAGTTTAAAATCTAATTTTTCTGTTAAAAAAATCGAATAACGTGATTTTTTTATTTCACAATTTAAAAAAAATATTTCTTTGTTAAAAAATAATTTTTCAAATATATGCAAAAAACATTAAATTTTTTAAATTATTATTGTTATTATTATTTATCTTTTTTAATTGTCATGCTGGGCATTATAGTAGCAGAATGTTGGTCTGGCTACTGTGTTGATTTTTCCTAATTGTAACTAAGAAAGAAAATATAGCAATAAGATTTTTTCTTTTTCTGCACAAAAATCTGCAATATTGAAGAATCATGAGAATCGCAATTTAAATCGATTCGGCACCCAAAAAATCATAAAGGAATCGAGTCTGGAGGAAAGTGTATCGTCCCAACCCTAATTTATATCCAGTTTGCTTGTTTTGAGTAACAAATATCTCTTTTTTAGCATTTTGCACAACCGTATCCTTGTTATGGTCATTGAAAATTATTTTTCTATCATTTTAATACACATCTAATCTAATTTTCAGTCAAATATTTTAATGCACATTTGCTTCTGATCCTTAATAAAAGTGCATTTAGCACCATTTAGAACCATATACATATGATACAGTGTGATTAAGAAAAAAATCGAGATATGATATTTGCTTCATAAGGCCCAGCCTTAGTTATCCCCCTAGTAACAACACAACAGTGTGTAGATTCCAGTTTTTTCTTTTCTCCTGTGACGTGGTCGTGTCGGTGTAACCGTATTTGCTCTTGCTTTGGATTCAGACTTTAAAAATGTTAAATTTTAAAAGAGGAAATCTGTGCTGGGATATAAAAAAAACCTGTTATTCAGGCAGCGGTGCACCATTATGTTCATGCAGAATTCAATTTGTGAGAATGAACACATCATTGCAGCACAACGGTGCGTAATTTAGTTGCTTTTTTTCTAAAACATCTACTGTGTTTTGTTTAAAAACTGAAATGGCGTTGCTATTATTATTTCGGTGATAATTCCTGTTTTCCTTCCCTTCAGGTGACTCACAGTAAGAGTCTGGACACGGGGACCTGCAGGATCTGTAAGATGCCTCTGCAGAGCGAGGAGGAGTTCATAGAGCATTGCCAGATGCACCCTGACCTCCGCAACTCGCTCACCGGCTTCCGCTGCGTGGTCTGCATGCAGACCGTCACCTCCACGCTGGAGCTGAAGATCCACGGCACCTTCCACATGCAGAAGCTTTCCACCGGGTCTGCGCTGGGAGGAGCCGGAGGAGGGGGTGGGAACGGAGGAGCGGGCGGGGGCAACGGCTCGGCGTCTTCGTCCCCTAACGGGCAGCTGCAGCAGCACAAGCTGTACAAATGCGCCTTCTGCCTGAAGGAGTTCAAGAACAAAGGAGATCTGGTGAAGCTGGACGTCAACGGGCTGCCGTACGGCCTCTGCGCCGTGTGCATGAGCAGGTGAGACACCGCGATGATGGTAAACGTGAATATTTAGGGCTGATCCTGGGTCAGATCAGTCCAGGACTAAATGCATGAGGTCATAGCTGCTTTAAGAGCTGGGCAATTTATAGAGATTTTCAGATAAACCAAGACTTTGCCACACTGCCTATAGAATGAGGGAATATCGTTTATATCAAGTATCTCTTAAAATATCTCTTTTTTTTAGCATTTTGCACAACTGTATCCTTGTTATGGTCACTTAAAAGAGCTTTTTATTATTTTAAGACACAACCACTTTCATTTCAGTCAAATATTTGAATGCAGATGTGCTTCTGAACCTTGATAAATGTGCATTTACTTGGCCCAAAACTTTATATTGAGATATATATCGTATATTGTGATTAAAGAAAAAATGATCAAGATATGAAAATTGGTTCGTATCGCCCGACCCTAGAGCCTTCACATCGTTACCAAAACCAGTCAGGAGAGTAAACGTTGAGTCAACTCAGCTGTAAGTCGTCCTCCGATGTAATGACCAATATCTTTCAACAAAATCTCTAGTTTTTTGTTGCTCAGTCTGTACCTAGGCTATGTAAATATGATCAGATCGCCTGCTGTGCTTCTCAAGACCTAGGTGTAAACATTTTAGCATTAGCATGACATTTTAGTTCTTTTGTATCAATAAAAGATAAATGATTGTTCTTATCCCCTGACTGAAATGACTGAAGGGATATTATTGTAACAAGAAGGTGTGCTTTTTGTGCTAGTACTTGTTTTTATTTTATTTTATTTTAGAATTATTTAATTCCATTTCATTATTTTATTTTAACCTTTTCAATTTAATTTTATTCAAATTTTCAATTTGATTTATTTTATTTTTAATCTTCACATTTTGACTCATCTTTATTATTTTGTCTTTAATTTAGTTCATTTTTATTCATTTTATTTTATTTTATTCTTTTTCATCATATTTAATTTTTTTGTTGTATTCTATTTCATTATTCTATTTAAATCTAAATCTTTTTAATTTATTGTATTTTCTTATTTTTTCATCTTCATATTTTTATTCTGTTCTATTTTTATTTCTCATATTTTCTTTTTTATTACTTTGTTTTATTATTTCATTTGATTGTAATATTTTTCAAATTGCATCTATTCTTTAAAATTTTTTTAATTGATCAAAACACACTTGTTGCTGTCTAAACACAGTTCCCGCTCACACAGCCTCAGACTGAGCCTTTAGCGCCTTTAGAGCCTCCGTCCTGCCATTAACTCGGACTTTAACGACACAGCCTGACATTTAACCTTCATGGTTTCATCTCTGAAACCGTCTGAAAGAAATCTCCTGTTTGATGGAACAGGGGCACGAACGGGCAGAGCCCCAGCCAGGGCGGAGCGGCGACGCCGGCCGACACGCAGCCCGAGAAGGCCGTGAGCGGGCTGCGGTGTCCGGAGTGCGGGGTCAAGTTTGAAAGCGTGGAGGACCTGGAGAGCCACGTGCAGACGGACCACCCCGAGGTCAGCCCGGAGAGCAGCGCGGCGGGGAAGAAGGCCGAGGCCTCGCCCGCGCCCAAGGTGAGCCGCCGGCACACGTCAGACGTCTCCAGGATGTGTGTGTGTGTGTGTGTGTGTGAGGTGTTGTTGCATACCGCTGCATACATGCACTGATGTGTGTGTTTGTGTCCCACTGGGTCCTGCGGCTGGGCCGTGCTGAGGCATTATGGGAACTGTTCACTCTGCTTGATATTGACAGTCAGGATCCCCGGGACCCTCTGGTGTTTTTGTTTGTGTGTGTGTGTGTGAGTGTGTGTGAGAGTGTGCGTTCCTGCAAGTGTCTGCTTCTAGCCATGAATGTGTGTGTGTGTGTGTGTCGGAGACGGCTCCCAGGGACCCTCCGTCTTACCTGCACCTTTGTTTCTGCTTAGTCTAACAGCACAAAGCAGACAAAGCAGGAGTGTGTGTGTGTGTGTGTGTGTGTGTGTGTGTGTGAGGTGGGGCCGTTGTGTGTTTGTGCATGAGTGATCGCTGTGTGCTGTGAATGGATAAGCAGAACATCTCTCTCCTCCTTTCCTTTCCTTGGCTCAGGTTCAGTCGTTCAGAGGCAGAGGAAGCAGAAATGCACCTTTTAGATAAATAAAGTAGATTGTTTCACTTTTATTCAGGATGAATCAGTGACCAGGTCTCCGGGGTCTGCAGGGATCAAACCTGTCCGCTCTGTGAAGCGATGTGATGGGGTTCGTGTTTGTGAAGCAAACCGGCTCTTAGCTAGAACCCATCAGAACCAGCACGGTTCCCGGTTCTACCATGTGGCACAGCCATGTGTCGGGGAGGAACCAGGCCTCTGCAGGGAGGTCTGCCAGTCCAGAGAGACCGACGTTTCATATTTACATTGGCTCTTATGTTTGTGTCCGTTAGAAGATGCTATGGTTTAAAAAAGAGCATCGTTTTACATCATTAGATCTGCAACAAAGAGAAGAAAACATGATATAAGTTAAGGCTGGTGAATAAAAGCGTTTTTAATTCATAACGATTCAGAATCGTTTCAAAATTTCCAAGATTTTATTTTTTAAAAGGTTAAAAATTATAAGCTTGACTTTCAAAGCTGCTGCTAAGTGACAAAGACGTGTTAAACTTTGCCATGTTAGCTAAGTTTTGTTGATGAAAATGATCAGTTTTCTTTCATCTAATGACACTATTCCTCAGAGCTGTTTCTCCCTTATAGAGGAACGGAGTTAATCAGCAGGTTTTGTAACTAAATGAAGACTGAATCTGAATAAAGATCGGTTTGAATCGATACACAATCAAATCGTTGCCCCAAGAATCGGAATCGAATTGAACTGTGAGTCGCTGTTAGATAATATAAGTATCACTCTAAAAACAGATTGGTGAAATCAACCAAAAAATTGGTTCAATCTAATCTGGTAAATATGATATATTTTCACATAAAACTAGATCATGGATTTGTTTGAAATGACACAACATTTCAACGAAATGAAATGAGGACCAACGACAGCCTACCTGCACAGATAAAGCAGGTTTTTCTTCTGGTCCTCACCGAGATGCTCCCGTCTTCCTCTGTGTTCCAGAAAAAGACCTACCAGTGTATTAAATGCCAAATGACCTTCGAGACGGAGCGAGAGATCCAGATCCACGTCGCCAATCACATGATCGGTAAGTGGAGCGTCCTTTCGCTCGTGTGTGTGTGTGTGTGTGTGTTCCACTGCGGTGAGGCGACAGGTGGAATAAAGTGCTTTTTTTACTTGCGGCCTGTGTGGACACCTCGGCTGCAGCTTGTCCTAAAACCGGTGAAGCTCCGCCCACACCGCCTCGCTGGGCGTCCCAGCTGCTTCTGCACGAAGGCAGACGAGCTGGAGAGGCGAGGCGGATTCTGCTTTTATTCTAACCGTTGTCTGTTCAGCTGGGAGGAAAGGTCATTGGATGCTCAGTGTGTGTGTGCAGCTACACTAAGTGGCATGTGTTTAACTAAAACCCACCTGCAGCTCAGATGTTCTCTGCGAGCTTCCCCTGCGACGCTCGCCACTAATTTGCTGCCGTAGCATCTCTGTCGTCATGGAGATTAACGAGGCGGAGCTGGGAGTTGCGAGCGCTGGGCGATGTACCAGGCTCCGAGCAGCGTGTGTGTGTGTTTTCTGAGTGCTGCGGCGGTGTGTGGAGAACTTTTCCTCGGCTCCCACGCGGAGGGAAAACGCCGGTTTCTGCTTCTTAGCTGCTCCGCTCGCGGTTTCTGAGACGGTGGAAGATCTCAGCGAGCGTGGCGCTGACTGACTGACAGGAATCTCTCTGCAAAGTGACCTGATTTTAACGGCTCTTCCTCTTCATCCATCTTCCATCCACACACACTTACCGGTGGCAGTTTTGGGTTAATTAACATGCTAATTGTGTAAAAATCCATTGCAGATTAATTATGAAATTGGCGCAGATTGTCGTTCGAGCTCGCCCAGATTCCAGGAGAAGACGTTTCCTCTTGTTAGGAGACAAACGGAGGACCTGGTCTGGTTAGAGGCAGTGGCCGTGTGTCGTCCAGGTTCTCCTCCTCCAGCTGCCTCTCCATGATATTCCTGAATTTCCTCTCTGAGGAAGATGGACACACAATATTTAACGGTTTTATTTTTCTGGTTCATTACTTGTAAAAAGATTCTTCAACATGTTACTACGATGAAGTGGAAATACACAAAAACTGTTTAGTGAAATATTTCTATCTCTTTACATCCTCATGAGAGCATAAAATCCGTTCAGCGACATCTGCGAGCTTCTTTTAATGTAAAACCAGTTATTCATGAATCAGTGTTTGTTTCATCTTATTGATGATGATCGTTTAGTTAAGCAGCAATTTTTCTGAGAAGCTGAATTTCACGATGAATTTTCACTTTCTACCAAAATGCAAATCATTTTTTCTTAGCAGCAGGAACACATTCACACATGGAACAATGCAAACACATATTATTATTATTATTAATATTATTAATAATAATGATGATGATGATTTTCTATGATAAAATATATTTATGGTCAGAGTTCAGCTTCTCTTGTGTTCCTTGTGCGTCAAGTACTTGAAATCTAGTGAGCAATTACAGCTCAAAAACGATTAATTGCAATTTATTTATTTTAATTGAATAATTTCTTATCAAAGATTAATTGATAATCGATAGTTTTCATCCCTGGTAGCTGTTTTCCGTACGTCACCGTATTTTTAGGCGCTAATAGAAACGCAGCGTGTGGTTAAAGGGAAAAGGGGAAGTTGCTGCACTGGGGGCTTGTTGTGCTGCTCAGAGCAAACCTGCAGATGTGAGACTGAACGGATCGTCCCATTGGCTCCCATCGGCTCCCATCGGCACGGCTTCTTCCCATCCCGGTGCCATGTTTCCCCCCGTACGATGATCGGACACCCTCCTTCCCCCGCCTCTCGTTTCCTGATGCTCCTTATCTTCTGACTCCGTTCCATCGTGGCATTTCCTGGGATTTGGGCCGTGGTAGCTCTCTAACTGGCTCACCGGTTCGCTGTAACTCGGAGGATGAAGTGTTTACTTGCCGTCTCGTATCTCTCGGCAGCTGCCAGTTGCCATAGTAACATCACCCTCTTTACTGATTTGTGCAAACATGAAACAGTTTTAACTAAGAGCAGGGCTGGATTACGAGGCAGTCTTTCGCTTTCCTTATTCATCGAACAACTCCAGCCCTTCTTTTTCTTCTTTCCGTCTTCACTCAGCCAGACGCAAACAGCCTGTTTTCTGGTCATTAGATAAAAGATTACGGTGCAGCAGATGGTTCACAATTGTAATTAATCTCCTCAAAATATCTTTCCAGCGAGTCTTTGGTCCATTTCACGTGCAGCTGTGGATGCTTGCAGCTTCCCGTAAACAGATTGTGCCAGGTACCCATGTTAGGGATGTGTTCAGCCAACTTTTTATTCCGTCTCAGGTGGCCTGGAAGAGTTTTCCACTTAGTGAACCCGTCTCCTTCAGCTTGTAAATGTTAATAGTACATAGTTCATAGTTAACTCTGTGATACGACGTTAGTGTCAGACACCAGTGGGCGGCACTAAAACGCTGCTATTAAGTTGTTTCTGACCACCAACACTCCCTGAACACCTGCAGAGCCTCATTCTAAAGATTGCAAAACTTCTAATGTTTTCATTCTCATCTTCTTTCTTCTTCTACGGTTTTCCTCTTCCTGTTCCTCTTCTTCTACTTCTCTGGTTTGTTTCCGCTCAACA
>JBAJHY010000009.1:4039272-4054980 GCA_037177095.1 Craterocephalus marjoriae | reverse complement strand
CCTCAGTGTGAAATATTTCCTTTATGAATCCTTTTTCAATTTGTTTTCTCGTAAACATAAGATGAAAGACCTAAAAAGGAAAAATATTGAATCAATTTAACATTAGGGTCATTACCAACATTCTCACCTAAATCTACCATTTGGTCAATGACATTATTTAATCATTTTGAGGAGGGTACCTAGATCTTAAATATGCAATTCCAATTATTTCTGACACTCCAGATTTTCAATAACAAGTTCAGTTAAATTTATCTGAAATTAGGATATGGTACAAAAACACTATTTTTGATTGAGCATCAAGGAGGAATTTTCAGTTAGTGTATAAAGTAGTGGAACAGTTTACTCATATAAACTTAGTCAGTCTAACTTTAACTTTAGTCGATGTTTTTATAATTTTAAAATAATGTTTTCCTCTACTTACCCATACTAACACAGGCACTCAAAAACGGCAATAATCTCATCATCAACATCATCATCATCACCATCATCAGCTGTTTGTAAAAAACGCAAATCTCGAATCCAGAGTAAAGCAATGCAAAAATAGTAATCTGACCTCTAATTCTTACATATTCCAACCTTGAAAGCAGATCTTATCCACCAATGATCAGCTGTAAAACGCAGATATACCGCTACAATCAATGTCGTTGAGGTTATGTTAAAGGAAAAGGAAAAGGAAGCTTCCAAATGGGGTGGAGTCAACCCTTTAGGGTGTTTCCTCGATGAGCCTAGTGGTGCATTCAAGGCGCGTACAAAAATTATCGCAATCTTTAGACCTACCATTTCTCTGGCACCGAAACGATGCTTTGCTGATGTCTTGGTAGGCCTACTGCTTTGGGGTTGTAAAAGATGTTGACATTGAAGCAAGGCAAGTTTATTTTCATAGCACATTTTCAGATTCAAGACCATTTAAAGTGCTTTACATAAAATATTAAAAGGATAAGAAGCAGGTAAAGAATTACAATAAAATAACTTAAACATACCCACACATCATCACACATGCAAAATAGAGTATATTATAAAATCATTAAAATAATTAAAAGATAAGTTAAAAGATTGGAAGTGCATTGGAAGTTTCTTCATTTGGTGAAAGTTTAATCTCTACTGGTAGATTGATCCATGACAGCTAAAAGCTGCTTATCCAGGTTTAGACAGGACAGCATGTAATTAAATTATAATTATTATTTACCATTGTTACTATTCATCATTATCAATATCTATTATTATTATTATTATCATTATAATTATTATTATTCTTATTATAATTAACATTATTTGTTTATTATTAATTTATTATTATTATTATTATTATTATTATTATTATTATTATTATTTTGAGGCCAAGTCTCAGTCTGGTGATTTCCGAGCAGGAAATTCACAACCAATAATTATTAACTATAGTGATTTTTAGTTTTATACATACATATAAATAGTGACTACAACCTGAACTGTGTGCAGAGACCATTATAAAGACAAAGATGGGGTGATTAGTGTAAAAAATAAAAAATCGGATCAAAATGCAAACAAGCAAAAATCATCGTCATGTTAATCTACTATTATTTTTTTATATGCAGATTCTTTAAATGAGCATTTAAAGGTTTTAACATGAGAAACAAGCAAACAAACGGTTAGTAACGCGTTAATATGAGGCTGATGCAGCGGGAGGATTAATCATCTCCATGCCTGGTCAGAGCTGGTTAACCTGCAAACCCAGTACAGGAAGTCCCATAAACCTCTGCTCTCATTTCCTGTTTGCTTAGCAACGTAAAAACAAATAAAAGGGGGGTCGTAACCGGATGATTTTCTCCGTCGTTACAGAGCAGCATTTTCTAAACCAGCTGGAAGACCTGAGGCTGCTCTCCTTCACCCCCTCCAGGGAAGTCTGCGGCCAGCGGATCTCCTCGCATGACGACAGGTAGGCGCCGTCTCCTGGCCACAAAGCGCCGACTCATGCTGACCTTTGAACGCTGGGAAAACCCTTCCGTGTTTCCTCCCCGCAGGTTCCTGCTTCACCTGGCGGAGAAAACAGACGGGATCATCGTAACCAACGACAACCTGAGGGACTTCGTCAGCACCTCCGACACCTGGCGCAGGATCATCCAGGAGAGGTGACGTCACCAGAAAGCAACGTCCATCCACCTCAGATTAAATAAAGTTTATTTATCTGTAGCAGCCAGACAAACACAGACGGCGCCGATGCTCTTAAACATCCGTAACATGATTTAGTCATTCTCTGAGGTGGATTGGAGGCCAAAATACTGAACAGAGAGATGCACAGACATGGGATCGGATGTGTAAAACCATACGGTGTAAAACCATAAGAGATGAAATGTGGAATAAATGGAAAAATTCCAAAATAAAAAGCTACGATTGGCATGTTAGACCTTCTGTGGGTTAAATTTGGAGCCTTTTTCTGAGGGTTTGTCGCCCTCTGCTGGTCACTGCGCGTACCTGTGAGTAGTCTAACCAGCTGCTTCTTGGTTCCAGTTTGCATTGCCCCTGACACCAGTTTGGCTCGGTGTGTCACTGGTGCAGGAAACTGGGCGAGTTCAACTCGTTTTCAGCCAAAACGGAGAACAAAAAATGTAAAAACTGACTTTTCCTCCTAAATGTTTTTCAACACTAAACTTCTGCAGATATCTGGAATTAATGCAGCTGATTTAATGAACAATAAGGGAATAACTTTATAAATTTATTCTATGATTAATATAAAAAACAGCTTAAACTAGTTTTATTTATTAAAATATTTAAATTTGATGCCTAAATATTATAAAATATCTGACACTTAATCTTCTCATCAAATCTTTTTTGTTTTTATAATTATGGATATTCTTATTTAAAATTATGGAATTACATGAATAATGTACAACTTTATTTTTTTCTTTTTATGTTATTTTATTTTTACTCCAAATTATATGAAATTTTTTTGTTATTCATGTTTCTATCAATTACATAAATAGTAAATTTTTTAAACGTGATTTTCATTACACAATTTCTGACATTTTCATAATTTACATTTTAATCATTATTATAATCATTATATTAAATGTTATCATTATTATTAAATAATTATATCATTATTATTAAATATTTGTTTTACTGTTATTATTATATCACCATTATTACTGTTAGTGTTATTATTATTGTTTTTTTATTTAATTTTCTAAAAAATCCTGATCACAGTAAATTTACAGTAAAGTATTTGCCAATTTTGTTAAGAATTAACCAGTGAATTATGGATGAAAACCTGTAGAAATGAGCGTGAATCAGACTTTAATCTGTCTGTGAATGAACTCGGATAATTTTATTTTACATCATTTTCGTCTCCTGAGGCTGTCCTGGGAGCATCGTGTCGCCACGCTGACTGGGATTAAAAGTCTTTGAGTGATTTTCATATTAAACCTGAACATTAAGGGACGAGAGATGGAAAAAAAAAAAAGTTTTCATGTTTTTTCCGGGTCGGGGCTGAGGCTTTGCATCGGGGCGTTTGGTGCTGACCGTCTCCTGGTTTCTCCAGGTTGCTCCAGTTTACCTTCGTGGAGGATCACTTCATGATTCCCGACGACCCTCTGGGGAAGAAAGGGCCCCACCTGGACATCTTCCTGCGTAAATGCAGCAGGTGAGTGTTTGTCCCGGTCGCTGCGGGAACCGCTTCGGGCTCCTCCTCTGACTTCTTCTTCTTCCTCTCAGGCGGAGTCCGGCCACCCCTCCTCCTCTGAGGCCCCCGGACTTCCTGGCCCCGTCCCAGCAGCCCGTCTACGTTCAGGCCCTGCACTTGGCCCCGCGGACCCCCACCTCCCTGACGCCGCACCCCGCCGCACACTGGCCCCACTCCGGCCCCCCCGAGTGGCACCCGCCGCGCCGCTTGCCCTCGCCGTCGCCCTCGCCGCCGCCGCAGCGCTCGCCGGGGGAGACGGCGGAGCTGAAGAGGAAGCTGTACGACATCTTCCCCGACCAGAAGCAGCGCATCGACCGCATCCTCAGCGAAAACCCCTACATGAGGGACCTGAACGCGCTGTCGGGCCTGCTGCTGGGATGAAACCAGTGCTGCTGGGATGAAACCAGTGCTGCTGGGATGAAACCAGTGCTGCTGGGATGAAACCATTAAACCATCCGTCTGCAAACCAGTAACTGATTTCCTCCGGTTCAGACGCGTCACACTGAGACGGACGCTTCCTCCTCCTGCAGGTCCACTGGTAACCCTGCTGGTTCCCAGTCTGGTTCCCAGTCTGGTTCCAAGGTTCCCAGTCTGGTTCCCAGTCTGGCTCCAAATTTACCAGTCTGGCTCCAAAGTTCCCAGTCTGGTTCCAAGGTTCCCAGTCTGGTTCCAAGGTTCCCAGTCTGGTTCCCAGTCTGGCTCCAAGGTTCCCAGTCTGGTTCCCAGTCTGGCTCCAAGGTTTCCAGTCTGGTTCCCAGTCTGGTTCCCAGTCTGGCTCCAAGGTTCCCAGTCTGGTTCCAAGGTTCCCAGTCTGGTTCCCAGTCTGGCTCCAAGGTTTCCAGTCTGGTTCCCAGTCTGGTTCCAAGGTTCCCAGTAGCTCATGCTTTATTTGTCCATTCTGGGACGACCGATGAGCGCGATAAACTGTTCGCGGCGCGATTCTCACCTGCTAAAAACACGTTTACAATCAGGAGAAGCGAGCGGAACCATCCAGACCCAGAACGGTTCCGTCGCCATCGCCGCGGTAACGGAACCGACACGGTCTCCGATGGACTCGAACACTAAAAAAAAAAAAAAAGATTTGTTTTTCCTTTTTTTTTTTTTTTTTTTTTTCCTCCATTTTAACGGGCGCCACCGAAGCTTCCTCCGCCTGCGGGGAACTTTTTTAGTTCCACTGAAGAATGTATCGATGCACTGAACATGAGCCACCCGTTTCCTAGGCAACGCCAGCTTTCGTATTTAACGTGCTTCTCGGTTTTGTAAAGAAACACACTTCGTGTCCTCGTAGGAAACTCCTGCACACGAACCTCCCTGCAGTTCTGTTCGTACGTCGGAGTCGCCGAGGGATTCTGTTTTCCTTGTATTATAATCCTCCTTCTGTGTATATTGATTTCACTTTTTTGTAAATATACACATTTTTTGGCTACATATGGTTTTATGTATGTGGAGAACAATAAATGCAGCATTCCCCAGAAAATCTGCACACAGTTCCTCCTCCTGCCAGCGTCAACTTCTTTCCCCTTTTATCTTTATTATTTATTATTATTATTATCATTATTATTTATTATTATTATTATTATTATTATTTATTATTATTTATTATTATTATTAATTATTATTATTTATTATTATTTGTGTTTTCCATCTGAGCTCAGTCGGTGGTTTTCACTTCATCATCTCCAACCAGTTTGCCCAGTCTGCTATAACCACAATAGGGGTGTCACGATTTATAGCAGTAGTAGAAGCTACAATTAATAATCGTAAAGCTTCCTAAATATCGTCATTTAACAGGGATGTAACGATTCACTCAAGCCACGATTCGATTTGATTTGATTCTCGTTTTTTTTTTTTCCTAACAAAATCAATTTTAGTTGTTTTATTGTCAAATGAATTGTCTTTTTCTTATATTTGCCTTTTTTAAAACTGTGACCATCTATTGCATGTTTTACTAACAAAACTTAACACTGAACAAATAATTATTATAGATATGGAAATGATCATAAATCTCTTTATGAAAAAAAAGTTTTATTTGTTCTGAAGGTTTGATTGCATAGCATGAGAATCGATTTTCATTTAAACTAGTTTGAATCGATTTTAAATTGATCGTTACATCCCTATTATTTTATAATGTAGATATGGTTTGATTGTCATCACTGAAATCCTAAAGCTCACATTTATTTTTATCTTTTCATAGTCATTCATATAATACTGTAGCTTTTTTGTTTTATTTTATTATTGTTACCAGAGCAGAGAAAATATTTACTCTTTTCCAATGGGAATCTGAACGATTCTTTTGTTTATTTTGTTGCCATATTCTGTTTTCCCAACATCAACACACAAATTAAACTTAACAGAAAAGGAGTTTTCGTGTTATTTTGTACATTTGCAGCGTTGTGAAATTAAAACGTAATAATCGTGATAATCCTAAAATCGTTTATTATTTCTCAAACAATAATCGTATCTAGAAAATCTATAATCGTGACATCCCTACATTTCTCATCCTGCAGGTTTTCCATCCATCCCAGCTCCAATGTACCAGATTCAAATGAAAGACGGGGTTTATATGAGAGTTTTCTAGTTCGTTCTGTTCTAACTCAGAATTTCTGACTTCCAAGTGATTAGTTTCAACTGGATCGGCCCTCCTGAAGTCAGATTTCTGACTGGGAAGTCAGAGGAGCCTCACCAGCCCCGACTTCGCGTTTCAAGATGTCTGCGTTGTTTACATGGCAAAAGCCCCTATAATATCATGTTTATTTGCACTTCTGACCATTTTATGTAGCATTAAATCAGCCGTACACTTAGTATTGTTGGATGTAAATGTAAGGAGATGCTGTTGGAGAGTATTTCACATGTTTTTATGAACTATCAGCTGTCAGCTGTAATGATCCAAAAACAGCAAATAGTGCGGCTATTCATGATGACCGTTTTCTTTTCAAGCCTGATATTTAGAGGCTTCTGTAAGACGACCCGTCTGATGTATAATATATTTATCATCTTGGAACAGACGGTCACGAACACCAATAAATGTCATTTTGTGGATCGTGGCTCAAAAAGCTTGGGAAGCAGTGCTTTAACGGATTAGTAAGTGGACACCAAGCGATTTGCTGTAACAATATGAAGTCTAGTTAATATGATTTACGAGTTAATTTATTGGTGTATCGTTCCCTCCGATGTTCATTCATGACGGTAAATTCATTCCTGATTTACCTCAGTTTGGATGGACTCAGTTTCCAGTCGGACCGAACAGACAGTTTTGCACAGGAAGTGTTTGTTTGATCCGTTGTAATTATATGAAATCAGGATTAGATTCTGAAACTACTTTTCTCAAAATAGTTACATTTTGAAAATGGAAAAATTGAAATCAGCTGTAAATGAACTATTCATATTTTATTGCACATAATTATTCATTCAGGTTTGCAGGTAAACAGTCAGCTTGGAAGGTCTTTTTTGGTTTATTTTCGCATAAATGGGCCTCTCCATGGAAGCAACCCCTTTCCCCTCTAATGCTGGTCTGGAACAGAGTAAACTCCATGGGTTGATGAAAGGTAGGGTTAGGGTGAGATTTCTGGCTTCTCACTGGCCAGCAAGCGGACTCGCGGCTGTATTACAGCCATTTGAAGTACTTTTTTGATTCGTAGACAGTTCTAGGGCTTGATTGCTGTTTTACATATTTTCTGCTTGTACATCGGACTGAGAGCTATGCAGCTATGCAGGAGCTGGGGCATTTATATGTCTGTGCATGTGCTGGCGAAGGACTACGTGTGTGGTGTTCCCCCCCGAGTTGCTAAATTGAGGGCCGCATCTCCATTTGGCCAGCTGGATGGCGACCTTGCAGCCTTGTCTCTGTGTGCTCTGTGACTGCGTAATGAAGACTTCAGGGCCAGGCAAACAAATTGTAATAAATTGCTGTGCAGCGACTGAAAAGTAGGTGTTTTCACCACACACACACATACCCAGAGTAAAGCACATATGATTTACACACAGTTTCCACACATAAAAGATTTCAGCACACATCCACGGAATTAGACAGTGCATTAATTCTCATCAGCTTGGGAGAGAGTGGTTGTGACAGTGTGTCCTGTAAATGCCTACCGTTTTAGGGCTGCTTCCCTCTCACGGAACAGGCTCCTTTAATAAAAAAATGTAAAAAAACACCTGATTTCCCCAAGTGAAACCTTTGAGAAAACATCCCCACCCAATGGCGAGCGTTTACTCAGTCTCATATGAGAGAAAAAAGATGAAACATGAGAGAATAGCTAAAGAGAATTAAAGAGAGAGTCAGGAAATGTTTGTTTTTGTCTGCACAACATGGGAGTTTGTCTCTTATTGTTATTGGAAGGGTGGCCACATTGCTGTTTGACCTTTAACAGCGTTCTGAAGTTAGGTGAAGTCATCTCTCTTCTCCACTAAAAGTGAAGTGGCATTTAATAGTCCCAACAGGTCAGAGAGGGTGCCGAACATCAAATAAAGGCCTAAAAATGAATAAATCTCAATTTGTGTGAGTGATTGAATGAGTTTGTTTGTGTATCATTGTGGAGTATTTCAACATACTGGAACCTAGGCCAGCATTTAAGTGATAGTTTTGACCTTGCTTAGGTTTCTCCCACTCTGTCAGATACTCTTTTCTCTCGTGGACTACAGCACTTCTCTGCTGCAACCTATTTTCTCCCCGTTCCATGGCAATAACATGTTAGCAATGGAGAGGTAGAGAAATGGAGGGATATGAGGGAGGAGGGATGGCCCAAGGTGCACCATGCAATCCAACACACAGACCCGTTTGCTATTGGGCACTGTAACAGATCCCTGTCTCCAGAGTTTTAAATGATTCAAACATTTGTCCTTCGCTGTTCCTGTGGTGGACAAAGATGTTCCAGGACTCCGCTCCTGCTCCCACTCCACCTCCCCCCCGCCTCCCTCGCTTCTCCCCAGCTTCTCGGTCCTTTCCATTAAGGAGTGTGGCCACAGCTGTAACTCTGGGGAATCCACTGACTCGTGCAAGTATACACTGTCTTATGTTCAGTGTGGCATGTAGTTTGTCTGTTTTAAAGCCTCTTAATTATCATGTTTTTTCTTCTGGGTCAGTTGAAAAATGGTAAACATCCAGTAGACCTTTTCTTTTCTTACTTTAATTCTTTTTTTTGTTCTCATCTACCATGTTAATTGAACCCCTGACTCTTGTTTTTGGTAGTGGTGAGTTCTGATAAGCATCCGCTCATTTGCATTTTTACAAACCTCTTTGTGGACAGCTTAATAAATGCTTAATACAATATGAATTGCAAAAAAGGGGAAGCTAAAGGAGACTAAAGGAGATCATTAAAAAATGATAAATAAATAAATAAATAAAAGCATAATAAATATAGAACAATGATAACCCGAACTGAACCCAAAGCCTGGTGCAAAGATGTGTTAAGATGCAACAGGCGGACTTTTCCCGGCACTTGGCAACTGCAGTGGTTGCGTGTCCGGCTTTCAGTTGTCAGAGCTCCAGAGAGCCGTACATATGAGGTTTGTTCTCCAGAACAAAGCGGCAAAAGGTGAGCAGATGAGGGGAAAACAGGGGTACATGTGGGAGGGAGAAAATAGCAACACAGAAGCCTAACAGTACTCCAAAGACCGAATAACTGACAGGTGAGAGTACGGTAGCTTGCAGTAAATACGTTAATTACACGGAGCAAGGTCAAGCGGAGCTGCACTACAGTCTAGCTGAGCTGGGCCGAGTTGTCTCCCGCTATGCTGAGTTAGGCTCCGGTGCAGGGCTAGCAGAAGATGCGGGGTCTCTGCAGAGCAGGCTTCGCAATCCCCAGGCCTCATTAGGGATGCAGAGAGGTTCTGACTCCCATCACCTGTGAGCTTTTTACATCAGGCATAATCTCTTAGTAGATATTTATTACATCCAATAATGAGCAAGTTATTACTCCATACAACTGAGAGTGTGCGTGCAGAGAGGGGAAGCAAGGGGAAAAGGAGAAGAGGGTGAAGGAAAGAAAGACATGGAGTGAGCTGAAGTACAGAAAGACATGTTAAATCTGCAGAAATTTCAAATACAGATGAGGGGAGCAGGCAGTTTGAGTCACATGCTTTCTGCATTGTGACCATGGTAAAGGCAAATAAGTCGACAATTCCTCAAGTGGGTCATGAAAGGAGAGAAGAAGGGAAACAGAAACACTAAAGGGAAGGCGCTCAGCCTGATAAAT
Organism: Craterocephalus marjoriae; assembly: GCA_037177095.1. Lineage (NCBI taxonomy): Eukaryota > Metazoa > Chordata > Actinopteri > Atheriniformes > Atherinidae > Craterocephalus > Craterocephalus marjoriae. The sequence continues at coordinate 4,045,131 of JBAJHY010000009.1, read as the reverse complement.
ACATAAATAAGTGCATAAGTAAACAGAGCTTCCGACTGACAAGGCAGAGACAGCAGCTAAAGCACTGAGAGACAAGTCGCCCCTCTCTTCTCTCCTTCTCTTCTCGCTTCTGTCTGCATTGATTGATGTGTAGGAGGAGGATCAAAGGCTGCTGAACGGTAGTACTCAGGAAGATGGAGAGATAGATAGGGAAGGGGTTGTGGAGGCGAGAGAGGGACGGGGGACAGAGGGGTAAAGTGGAAACAGTTCGAGAAGTTCAAGCCCCCGCCGCCTGCCAGTCAGCTCCGTGAGATGACCCCCTAACTGCAGGGCTGAGTCAGACATTAGGGCCTCCAGAGTCAAAGAGAATTCACTCATTCTCATTCCACCTTCTCGTCTTTTCACCTCTCTCTCTCTTGCAATGTTTTTCTCTCACTCTCTCCTTTATCTTTTTCTCCTCTATGCCTCATCCTGGGAGGAGGAGCAGGGCCAAGCACCATTAATCTCCCATCTAATAACACTGGTAATGTTACACATTATTGGAAAGAGATGGGCAAAATGAACCAATAAGTTATCCGATATGGGCCTCCCTTCTCCACGCACACTCCAATCCCAAGGACGTTTAAGCAAAAGAAGAGACACAGATGTAGTGACAGAACAAGATAGAGAGGAGGGGTGGTAGAAAAGGAGAGAAAAGGAGAATTAGTGATGGAAAAAAGGCTGGACAATGTGAAATATTTCCTGCTATCGACCCCTTTGCCAGGGACATGCATAGATTTCTGTATGTGGAAGATAAGTGTCTTTGATAAAGTAGGTTAGCATTGATTAATCCATGAAATCTTGGGGCAGTGGACTTGAAGTTAATGAGTAAGGTTTTCTATTTTCCCTGCAATCACTTACGACAAGCGTCCTCAGCACAGTCAGAGAGAGGGGGGGGACACACGGTATGCCTGCAGCCCACCGGCCCCTCCTGATTTTAGATGCCTGTTATTTTGGGCGAAGATGGCCAATCAATGAAGTTGACATTTGTTACAATGAAGGATTCACAATGCAATCATGGAATAAGAGCGGTAAGCGCCTGCTAGGTGCATATAGAGAGGGTGGAAAGGTCACAGCTAATCTAAAGGGAACAGGAGTTATTTATCCATACACACCAGAATAAAAAGAAGATGAGAGACACAATCTATATATACAGCCCCTGTGGGGTTATGAAGGCATTGCACACACAAGCGCGCACGCACACAAACAAAGCATCCTATATCTGCTGCAAAAGTAATTTCCCCCCTATTTCAATTGGTAATAAACGCCGTGCATCAAGTGACCTATCTCGCAGCCCATAACTGAGTTTTGTAGCAGTATTCGCCAACTCAAGGATGAGGAAATCTGAATATGCCATTAACCAGTCACCCCGGTATAAGGTTAGGCCGGAGACAGCGCCGTTTCAAACATCCATCTGCATCATTGACGCTGCATGTTCATGTGGCACATTTAATATGGTGTGACAGTCTTTTTGCATGCAGCTGTGGTGAAGGGGAGCAAAGCAAACACATCAGTCACATTTAGAACAACCTTGAAACAAATAGCACCATGGACGCATCCTCAGGCACAGAGCACTCGGAGAAAGAAATCAAGGGAGACAGACAGTCGGGCATTATGGGCGGGCAAACAGGCAGCTTTCTCTTTCTTTCCCTCTTACTGACTGTACATCAGCAGCGCTCTAGCCCATACTCTTTCCCCATTCCACTCTTTCTCTCATCTCACTGGCATTAATTCATCTCTCTCTCACTCTGCCGTAAATCATCTCTCCACTTCCTCAACCTCAGCAGCAGCTGTGCGGAGGAGGTAGAGTGGATGTCAAAATATTTGGCAGCCATCTCTTGTGCCGGTGTAGCATTTTAACCTCTGTGGTTATTACACATATACAGGTTTGTCTGACATCCCCCCAGGCATTAGCCTTGAAATCTCACCCTCTCTTCCTCTGCTCTCTCCCTCCCTCCGTTCGTCACATCATTATCCTTACAGCAAGGATACACAAACAACAAACGCGCCCCCACCCTAATTGCTCAGCACTCAGCGAGTGGCTGAAGCTTTAGTCTAAATTCAACATGCCCCTAATCCCCCCGAGTGAAGCAGAGGGCTCACCTTTTCAACTTTCTGCAGCCAATAAAAAGTGAGGGTGGACATGCAGTGCAAATGCATACATTTTAAGGTTGGGCCTCCAACTGCATCCTCTGTATGTATATACCAACACATTCACATAAATAAACATGCCTCTCCCTTTCTTCATCTTCCTCGCTCTCTCTCTCTAACACACACACACACAAACACGTGGATATTTTAGTAGCTAATTATCTAATATCTTCCCTCAGCTTTGGCTTGTGTGCAAATCATGAGTGCTGAAAAAAAAAAAAACAACTCTCTGCCCCGGGCTCTGCCTCCAACACCCAAACACACCCATAATGCATTTCCACCCTCAGGTCTCAGTTTCAGTGCCTTTTCTTTCAGGGGAGGTGTAGGTTATTCCAGGAAGAGAAGACAGTCCCACGGGGCTCTTGACAGGCTGTGTAAATCAGATGTCATTGAAAGATATAATAGTACTGCATGGACTTGATATACAGCATGGTATAGTGTGCTGACAGATGCATTTAATGTGTCTAAAAAGTATCAACCTACATATGTAGAAACAAACCTTTAATAAATATTGACACATGGATTTTCAGAATGGTGTAAGAGTCTGGTGTTTTAGTCAGAGTAGTATTAGATAATCACCTTGCAGTTTGGAGAAATGGGGGACATTTGGTAGAATGGAACAACCACTGGCTATTGTCTAACAACAATGGTTTCCTTTTTTTTTTTTTTTTTTTTTTAACAAAGATTTGTAAGAAATCCTGAGCAGTTTAAGCACAGAAATGTTCCAATATGTGTGACTCTATCATAATGTGGAGACTTCATGATCTCAGACAGAAATGATTCAAGAAAAAAAAAAAGAAGAACATGGTTACACACTTGAGATTTGGTCTTCCACTCAGTAGTTTGTCTCATTGCGAATTGATGGATCACTTGTAGATGTCCTTATGTCAGATCACCTGTAATGTTAAAGTAAGTGTGTGTTGTGGGCAGTTATAGTAGGCAGAGTCCCCTGAGGACAGCGCAGGGCAGGAGGACACAGCTGGGAAGAATAGATTAGAGCATTCCTGTCGACTCGCTGAGCTCGCTGGGGCAAAATGCGTTCAGTTCAAATGCTTAATGAATTCTTCAAGTCTTGTTCAGGCAGAGTTCTGCCATGAAACTGGCACCACAGGCAAGAAATAGAACTGGGAAGAAGTGTAGCATGACCACAGCGCTCTCATTGTTTTCTCTCACACGAAGGAGCGTTTCAGGAAGTAACGTAAGAGGCAAAATGCTGCTGACCTTACAGTCCTCGCACTTCTTTTAGCAGCCAACCTTTACATTAGTTTTTTGACAATCACATAAACAAGCAATTGGATAACAATAAGAGTTCCTATTAATTGCACAAAAAGGTAACATTCTGTGGTGCAACGTGCTTCTGCAGCGAGTCTTGAAACCATCTTTGTGAAGGCACTTCTTTGTGTGGAGTTGCAATTTAAATATTTTCACTGCTTTTAAAGGTGCACAGGTTTTTATAGTCCTGTTTCTGCTGCTCAGTGAGAAGGATTCGGGCTCGTATCCGCAGGCCTGGCCGCTGCAAGTAACATATTGTTTGCTCCGCCGCCGTTACAGCGTCATGGAGACCACACTGACGACTATAAATAGGTAACAATAGACGTGCGGCCTCAAGTGCCTCTCAAACGACAACACACACTCCTCCAAGACAAAGAAATAAAAACTTTGTCTAGTGTGGTGAAAATTGCCAAACTGGAGTCTGACTGTGGCAGGAGTAAAACCAGTGTCAACATCGGAGCAGCTTTCGATAAATGGAGGGAAATCCGATCAGCTCTCAGAATAAAAACGGGACCCTCAGTTCGTTTTTTTTAACTAAAACAGTAAATGTGATGTATGACAGAAATCAGGATACGTAATATTGCAATGCTATGTTTTTAGCATGTAACATTAACCCTGCCGTTAGCATACATGCTAATAAAGGCTTGCGGCCTTTATTAGCATTGGGCTACCTGTATGCTAGCTTTGCTATGCTATTTTTATTGTGCATCTAACTCCGGGCTCAGACTGAGTGCAGTGCAGGTAAACAAAGACCAGCGTAGTGGAAGTGGAAGCGGCTCATGCGCGTACACAACATTGGCGTCGCTTACACTTGTGGCCAGAGGGGGCAGACTTGTGGAATAAAGCTAGAACTTGCGCTATGCTCCTATAAATTTTCATTCAGGTTTGCAATATGCTCCATTTTGGTTGCAGAGGCACTTGGATGAAAGCAACAGCTGGTCTCTGAAAAAAAAAAAAAAACACCAGTTAAACCCTATCTTGCTATTCTGGCCCCCTGTGCTACAATCTGCACTTATTCATCCGGGTATAAAAGCACTCTGCGGGGAAAACCACCCGCTTCAACAGGCTTTTTTTAAAAAAATTTTTCCTTTTTGTTGTTGTTTTTGCAGATCCCATTCAAATGTAGTGCACACTTGGGCTGCGAGTGAAGTGGAGAAAAAGCATCTGCTGTAGTAACTGCACGTTAGTCACAGAAGGTCACTTGAACGTTCCTGCTACAGTTTCACTTTTTCCTTCTACCACTCAAATTTCCACTGCTGGTTCCTGTCGGCCGGGTCGCAGCGCCTCATCTGGGCGTCTGTGCGACCCTCTGCCGTGCGGTAGGCTGTCAGACACATGTCTGAGTGAGGATGATAGATGGCCGCATCCTGAGGGGAGTGCAAGGAAAATTCCAGATTAGATTTGGAGGAAAACACTGCCCTGTGGGATGATACCTGTATAAACAGGGCGTGCGAGAGAAAAAGAGAGATTAAATCTGTGGAAATGAATCTCTCACCTTTCTAAACTCCCAGATGATACTGGGAGGCTTGAGTTCCCTGTCACGAGGGCAGTGTCTCATCCCTATGGAGGTCTGGCCCTCGAGTACTTCGGCGCACAACTCCGTCACCGAGTTGAAACGGATCTCCTTCTGAGAAGTGTATTCAAAGTACTGGAGCAGAAGACAGAACAGGTTATGGAGCTACCTATCAGTATTTATATATAGATATTTAAAGGAGCTATACCTGATATTATTTTAATCTTAAGAGAAAAATGGTTTCTACATGGTATATTATGTGGTAAAAGGGGTATGTCCATGAAAACGAATGAGTCGTGATACTCTTTCTCTGCCAATGGGGTTAACTTCTGGACTGCCGTGTATACCGTGTAGAAACCATTTTTCTTGGAAAGATTAAAATAATATCAGGTATAGCTCCTTTCAAAAATCCTACTTTTATAATTCCTTTAAAAAGCAGGCCAATGGGAGAGAATAAAACCGCAGAAAGAAAATTGTACAGGTTGACATTTATTTCTTCCAGGTTGACAAGAGTAGTATTTCTCTATTTCTCTGCTGAGGGTTCCTGTCCTGGTTAAGCCAGCGCTGGACTGTGTGTCTGTGTGTTGTGTGTCAGGGGATCTCATCAGTAAAGACAAGGGCTTGGCCCGCTCAATCAAACCGACATGAAGACAAACCCAGCTCTTCCCCTCGGGTGTCATTTCAACAAACCGGCCTAGCGGGACAAAAGCCGCAACCCTCCCCGGGCTTCCCGTTAAACGAGGGTCAGGTAATCAATCTTCATACTTTCCCATCCTCCTCTTCACATCTCATGCATCTTTCAGGTGTGTCGAGGCTTGCAACGGTCATTTCTAATAAAAGACTCACTCATGGCCACCGTCAGACTTATTTACCCAGGCTGTGCCACTCATTCGGCCTGCGAGGCT
>JBAJHY010000009.1:3007907-3020406 GCA_037177095.1 Craterocephalus marjoriae | reverse complement strand
TTCATTTATGTATATAGAATGGACTGAAACATTGCATTCAAGACGTCATCTGTTGTCCTGGATTTTTTTCAAAAATCTTCACTGGTGAGGAATCTGTCATAAACAGATCAGCTGAGCTGTTGGAGACATATGTGCTGTCGCAGTGTTTTACAGACACAGATCTGAAGGCATCAGTCTGATGCCCAGTGAACACAGCCGGCTGTCAGAGACGGACGTTCTGCTTCGTCTGTTTCTTTTCATGTGAACCAGTGGATCTCTGGTGATAAATCCCACTGTTGTTCCAGTGTTTAATACCTGGACACTCGGTAGATGCATCACTACAAGGAGCCTACTGTTTCTGAATAAATGCAAAACAAGTAGGTTATTTATCAAGCTGGTGATGTGCAGCTGGAAACATCTGCATGAGCTACTTGCAGACATCTGCATCCATTGATGTTTTTCTGTGGTCTTTAATATTCACCGAAAAACCGCTCCACACTTTTTAATCCGTTCAGTTTATTACTTTGTTAAGAGGATACAGAGGATACATCAGCTAAATACTGGGTCATGGTTCAGCTTATATGTTCATGAAAGCTCATTATTACACTCCTTTAGTATAAAGATACAAAAATATTCCGTTGTATTGTCAAACCTGCATAAGCTGGATGGTTTAAAATGGCTAAGAAGATGTCACATCAATACAATATGGAGCATATGTTGACCTAACCCCACAACAGTCCCACACAGAGTTCTCTCTGTGAAAATAAAGTGGGTTCAAAGGTCTTCAGAAGGGTAAAAGTGGTCAGAGGAAAGCCTGGATCAGTTAGGAGTTGCTGCACGCTGCTCAGGTGGTGCGACGCGGCAGCACACAGCGACACCTGCTGCCCCGCCAAATCCTGTGGCGCTGCGGACCTGGCAACTGTTGCCCTTGGCAACTGGCACCAAGACGGCCGAGTCGTGAGAGATGGCGCTACAGTCGGTCAGAGTCCACCCCGAAGGACAGGACACCTCAACCTGAAAAAGAAAATAGCAGGGGGGGACGTTGGAGGGTGAGGAGAGGAGTCCAGGACGCGAGTTACATTCGTCTTGTGTCCATGTTTAAATGACGCACCTGATCTCTGTCAGCTGATTTGTTTTCCAGCAGCTGGCACTGGAGAGATGGGGCATGGCAGCAAACTGCGTGTGAAGTGGCTCCTTCTTTTACCTCGCAGCGTTTCCCAGGTCCATGGTGTGGACGCGAGTCGGACAAGATCTCAGCTGTGGACCAAGTCGTACACCCTGGAGGAGAACGTCTGCATTGTCATTACATTTAACCAATTATCCTTTTAGGAAACAAATTAAGGACAACTTCGAATTTCCTGAGAGAAAAAAGGTTGAGTTTCAGCAAAGATTTTCCTCAGTTTATCATTTACACATGCATTAACACTTACAGACCCCAGAGCTATAAGTTATGTTGAACCAACAATCCTGTACATTTCCACATGTGTGCAGTAATCCTGAACACCTGAAATGACTCACCTGATAATACAAGCACATCTGTTAAGTAAGAAAATTATGAAAATGGAAAAATACTTTAGTGATCCCAGAGAGGAATTCAGTATTGTAGTGCTCTTGTTTTTCAGGCTGCTGGAAGGAATGATCTTTAGTAAGAGGCTTGTTCAGGTCAGATCCAAGAAGCCAGCAGTTCCATGTCTCTTGTGCAGATCTTCTCTTTAACAGTGACATGTCCAGGATGACACCAACGCTGGTTAACCAGCACTGCAATTCCACCTCCTTTAGCTTCCCCCTGAGTTGTTTATTGCTGCCTGCACGGACCGTATTGAAGCCGTGTACAGACGCATTACAGTCTGGGATGTGTTCATGCAGCCATGTCTCGGTAAAGCACATAATGCTGCACTCTCTATTCTTTCTGAGACCTTGTTAGCACCTGGAGCTCGCCTATTTTGTTAGCTAGCGATACGCTCCCCATCACAACTGTTGGAAGAAACGGTTTAAATCTCCACTGTTTTTCTCTCTGCTGCACTCCTGCCCTGCATCATCTTCTCTTTCAATTCAATTCATCTATATAGCGCATAAAAAACAGCTTCCGCTGACCAAAGTGCTTTCCAATACAATACTTTAAAAGAAAAACTGTATTTATACACAATATAAAATATTTGAAAATAGCATTAAAATATAAAAGCAATACAGTGAATATATACTAATTAAAATCATAAAGGCATAAAACAGAAATAATAAAATCAGAGTGAAATGAACGACAGGGCTGAGGAACTGATCAACTGGTCTTAAAAGCCACAGAGAACAGATGGACTTTAGACTTTCTTTTTGACTCCTTTGGGATTTGAAAGGGGAAAGGCGGAGACAAACTTAAAAAGAAACCATATCAAGTTGGGAAAATCATGAATTCTCCATATATTCTGGACATCCAATCAAAGCTGTAGCTCTCACTGAAAATTAAACGTGCTGAATCGGTTGGGGCGGGGGGGGGGGCTCAAAGATACTCCTAATATTCCCAGCAGTCAGCTGCTTGCATATAAACTTTTCATAGATCAATGACACTTTAAGTCAAACTCCAACAAATATTAGCTTAAAGATTTTTTAACAGCTTAATACTCCGGATTCAGATTGTCTTTATATGAACCCTTAAAGATGAATTGTATGCTACATTTGAGCTTTTCCATCCCAGATCGGAGCGCCAGCCACAACAGAAAACTGAACATTTCAGCCGACAACACAGAGAGACAGGGATGGTTATCCCACCAAAGTTTTGCATATTCAATTATCTAAGCTTTAATATGTTGTTTTTTGTAGAGAAGCTTCAATTTAGTGAAAATCTGAATCAAAAATCTTTTTAGTTTGAAAAATTATATAATTCAATTAAGAAACAACTGATGAAAACAAGTGAAGCGTCAGCATTCATACACACTTCATGAGACCTGGACCGACAGCTGAAGATGGGCAAACGCCTGCGGTACCCTAGATAAGCAGAAACCCTGAATACTGAACCTACACGAGACCCGAGGTAATGTGGAAAAAAAGGAGAATATGCTGGGGTCCAGCCACCAACCTGCCATCCTTATTCTTTACAGTGGCTCTTACACTTAAATATATGATATCAAATAGGTCATCTTGCAGGATCCTCTAAATATAAGACTTGAAAACTGTCAGAATCTTCATAAATTAGATGGATTAATGTGGATTTATGCATTAATATGTTTATAAATTAAGCTAATTTTAGATTAATCTCAAATTATTTATTTTATAAATGTTGGTTATATATTTTTCACAACATCTACCGACCCCTTGTAATAAAATTGCAGCCCTCATTTAGGGAACTAGTGATTGAGGTGGTTACTGTAAATGGCTTTCTGTAAAACATGCAGGTGCGAAATTTCCATTTCCTGTCATGGGTTTGAATAAAAAAATATCCCTATAAACTATCCAGCAAGCTGCAAACGAAATGAAATCTTTGGCTGATGAGTGTATACAGTTATAAGACTGAATTAATATATATCAGAATGTATAGCATGAACAAAAACTGCTTGTACAGAATCATTTGGATAATCCTGCTTATTGGAGGAAACTAGAAACTTAAGATTTTCCTGAAAATGTGCCAGCAGCATTGTGAGTAGATGTACAGGAAGCATATTTGCATCTGTATGTAAAGAGCTATAAAAGTAAATGACTTACTGTGGAAAGGTTTATGAGCAGCATCACTCTTCTTGTCTGAGAAAACAAAAACACATTTGAAAGCAGTTATCACCTGTTATTTTTTCAGTCTAAATACAGAAAATTACTGTGCTGTAAAAGTACAGCAGGTTTGGCAGGTTTCATTCCTCCTGTCTTCTCAGAAAACCCTTTATCCCTTCATGAACTGATGTTTATTCATCTGATGGTTATTTGAAGACGAACAAGTTCAACTAAGCCCTGCATGGAAACTCTCCAAAGTGCTTTACAAAGCCAACATCATGCAAGGACACAACAATTAAGACTAATTAAACAGAACAATGAAAAATATGATAGATTAACAAGACTATTATAAAAGCGAATTGCAAATAATGAATAATATAGTGAGATGATAAATATTTACTTTCACGTTCAAGTTGAAAATCTTCAAAAGCTACCAAGCAGATGTAGGTTAACGTGTCATTTTGTCCAGTGTAGGAGTGACTGATATCCCATTTTGTGATTCAATGTGAATGTGTCTTGTCGCAGTTCCTGGGGATCTTGGAAACCAGCTGGAGGCGAAGCTGGATAAACCCAGTGTGGTTCACTACATTTGCTACAAGAAAACTGACACCTTCTTCACCCTGTGGCTCAACCTGGAGCTGCTGGTCCCCTTCGCCATCGACTGCTGGATAGACAACATCAGGTGGGTGTCTGCATGAGCAAGGCATTAATTTAGTTTTGCAGCTGGCGCTAGTGTTGGTGAGGTATTTCTTCATGGGAAATTGTCGAAGGTTGAGGCAGGAAGGTTGTATATTATAGAAGGAAACATGATTTAAAAGAAGATGCACATAGTGTTCCAGCAAGTTTATATCATGATGTTTATTTTTTAAATCTGTGGGTCTCAAACTTTTTTTTTATATTGTACCCCCTGCAGAATAATATTTCAGTCCAGTAGCCCACAGGCTCCACCTTCAGTGCAGTCTGATATCCAGTGGGCTGGACAGTAAAATATCAGCACAATAATAATGATAAAAACTAAATGTAAGCTATTTATAAATTACCTGTCCTTTTAAAAAAAACCATTATGGATAAAGTACAGGAAGTTTCAGCAATATTTTGCCCCAGTGATATTTAATAATTGTATCATTTCATTGTGCATAATTTTAATTTATCGTGCGTATTTATTATCATTTTACCATTTTATTATTTTAATTTATAATTTTATCATGCATAATTTATTGTGTGGATATTAATATAATTAAAAAATCTAAATTTATATAATAATTATTAGATAATATTCAATAATAAATGAATAACATTGATTGATATTTTTATTTAGAATTGATCTAAAATTGATAAATGTTTTTATTATTAATTTGATATACATACTGTATGTTGTTATATAAATTATATTTCTATATTTTTATCCATATGAACACCTATTATTTCCTACTGAGTTTTACTTATAATTTAATTTACATATTTTATATGTTTCAAACACATCCATTACAACTTCCAGATCACAATGGATCTGTAAATTGACCAAAAATTTGATTATGGGTGCCTGGGATTGAAAAATCCAGTGTTTCACATTATCGTCACAGTAACTTTTCAAGATAGAGGAATTATTTGAACTGTACATACATGTAGTTTATAGTAACCCCAAATTTATTATATACATAGAGTATATAGAATTTATTTATCTGACAGGGACATGCATTGGCCTAAAGGGAAGTATGAACAAAACCAAAAAAAACCAAAAGTTATTCAAATCCAGTCTCACACACATTTTATCTGTTAAAACTCCATTACAGTAGCAAATACAACCTTAAACGAATACATGAATATTATCAATCCCTATTTTCTAGATATATTCTTCAGGTGGTTAAAGGCTGATTTGGTCTTATAGTCAGATATTCACTTCTGCCTGTCAAACCCCAAACATCTGCTCTCACATCTGCATGGTTTTTGGTTAGACGCAGAGATAGGGAAGTAGTCCTCACATCATAAACAAGGCGGTATGAAAAAGAAACTTAAAACAGGAAGTGTTTCTGATGCCGTGTAGTAACACATGTGTGATGCAGAACTGAGACAAATGGAAATCTCGCTTCAGGTTGATCTACAACAGCTCCACACACACTTCCTCCGCCCCGCCAGGTGTGTTTGTCCGTGTCCCGGGCTTCGGAAAGACCTATTCCCTGGAGTACCTGGACCCCGGGAAACGCAGCGTGGGTAAGCTGAGGCGGGGTCCTGCAGAACGGCCGTCCGCACCGCTCGCCTTCGGATGCCTAACCTGTTTCGTTTGCAGGGATGTACTTCTTTAGCATCGTGCAAGCGATGGTGGAGTGGGGTTACACCAGAGACGACGATGTCAGAGGAGCGCCATACGACTGGAGGAAAGCTCCCAGTAAGACGCAGCACCCCCAGTTTCACTGCTGAGCCAGCGAGGAGACGTTTATGTGCTCATGCTCTTCGTTGTTTCTCGTCAAGATGAGAATAAAGAATACTTCCTGGCGCTGCAGCAGATGATCGAGGAGATGGCGGAGAAGGCCGGCGGACCCGTGGTGCTCATCGCCCACAGCATGGGGAACATGTACACCCTGTACTTCCTCAACCAGCAGCCGCAGGCCTGGAAGGACAAATACATCAAAGCCTTCGTCTGCCTGGGAGCACCGTGGGCCGGCGTGGCCAAAACGCTCCGCGTCGTGACTTCCGGTAACACAGAACAGACAGATCAGCACAAAAACAACATGGTTCACCTGCAAAAACACACCGTATGAACTCCCCGATCCAACAGCAGCAGCAACACGGCTTTATGTAGCAAACGCCCCCGAGACTGAGCGGGGTTAAGGGTTACAGCCGGGACTGAGCCGAGTGACAAAGCCAGCGTCTGGTGGCCGACAGGCTCGTATGGCTCAATGCTGCATGCAGGAGCCAAAGCTTTCAAAGTTCAGGCTTCCTCTGTGAGCAAAGCCAGCTGGCAGCGTCTGCATCAGCTGTGTGCTTTGGCCGTTTCGGCTGCGGCACCGTTTCAGTCTGGAGGAAATTAAAGCAGCAGAAAGGAAACAACCTGATCCTGATAGTCCAGTGTACCAAACCTTAACGTGACATTAAAGGAGAATTTCACTTTTTTTTTTTTAAACTGGGGTTTGTTTCATGTGAGTGATGGCGGAAGTAATTTTCAAGACAGCGCCAGTATTTAGCCGGGCAGGCAGCTAGCGGCACAGCTAATGATAAGCATCGGGCAACTCGCTCTGTGTCTAAGTTCGCCCTAAAAACGTGCTTTTTTCCACACTGAAGTGCTCTGATCGTCTCAACAAGTGTCTGACAACGTAAAAGTACCTGTATTAACTGGCGACCGCTATCTTTTGGTGTCAGTAGTGGAATGTCCCACCGGTGTTTTGACGCGAGTTATCGCATGATTACGGGATAATCCCACAAGATTTGGACACAGACACCAAAAGATAGCAATCGCCAGTTAATACAGATACTTTCGTTCATTTCTCCTCTCAAGTATGTTGTCGGACACTCTTTGAGACAATCAGAGCTCTTCAGGTTCAGTTTTTTTTAGGGCAAACTTATGTGGGAGCAGTTGCCCAATACTTATCATTAGCTGGGCTGCTAGCTGCCTGCCCGGCTAAATACTGGAGCGATCTTGAACGTTCCTTTCTCTGTCACTCACATGTATGAAAGGAAAGATGAAAACAGACCCCAGGTTAAAAAAAAGCTAAATTCTCCTTTAAAGTTGATAGCTATGAGTTTAATTCCTCCCTGCCACCAGGTGGTGGAATCACACCCGTTCATCCTCATTCCAACCTTCACTTCTACCGGTTGCCAGATAGCAGTATGGCAGATTGATAGATAGCCTTTGCAAAAGTTTAATTTATCTGTCCAGAAGGAAAGCAGCAACCTGAGTCGGTGCCAAAACTCAGAAGCCTGACCGACGTTAAAACTCACCTGCTTTGTTTTTGGTCGCTGGGGTCTGAGATCTGTGATGGATGGTAGACGTTTCTACACAGAGCTGCAGATCTGGCAACTTCTGAACCATTAGTATAGCATCCTTTAGTGTAAATGTTGTCATGCTCACTATAAGTAAATACTTATATTTCTTTTTTTACCTGTCAAAATTGATAAAACAATTATTTATAAACTTTTTTTTTTATTTAGTAAAATGAATACTTTTATTCTGCATGCTGCTAGAAGTTGTATGGATGGAATATTTTTGAAAAGTAATTGTTTTGATGAAAAGGTGTAGTTTTGACCTTTAAGTTTAATGGAATAGAAATGTTGATTGTAATGGATTACATAGGATTTAAACACGAAGGAGACGATGAATAAGGGCATAACTTGGGTTTGTTTCCAGCCCCGGCCCTTTTCATTCCCTCCTTCAATCCGTTTTTCTGTCTTGTGGAAAAAAAGCTGCTATGTAATGAAGCCAAAAAATAGCCGAGACCTTTAGGGAAAAAGTGTAAAACCAACGTTTTTGCATGTCCTCATCGCTCTGTTCAACGCTGTTGCTCTCAAACTCTGCTGGATTACTCCATAACCACTCAGTAAATGGCACAAAGCACAGTTGCATCAGATCCCGTCTGCCTTACGTACACATGCCCTCATAGTGTCTGCAGAATCTTGCAGCCAAACTCTGAAGCTCTGCGCTCACATCTAGTTTTCTGCCTCAGGTGACAACAACCGCATCCCGGTGATCAGCTCGCTGAAGATCCGCTCGCAGCAGCGCACCGCCGTCTCCACCAACTGGCTGCTGCCCTACGCCCACTCCTGGCCCAAAGATCAGGTTTGTTACTGAATGTGTGTGTTTGTGTTTGTGGTTGGGCTGCGCTGACATTCAGGGACACCTCACTGCTCTTAAGTGTTCAGTTCAGCCTTAAAGTGACACAGTTTCCATCTCACCTCCTCTTCTTAGCTCTGCAGCAGCTAGTTTAGTTTCCACAATGGTTTTTTACACTTTGATCATAACATAGGTAATTATTTAATTGGGGTGTGAATCTTGCAGCAACTCACGATTCAATTCGATTCAGATTTTTGGGGTAATGCGTAGGGACGTCACGATTATTCATTTTCACGATTAAGCGCGGTAGTAGAAGCTACAATTAATCATCTTAAAGCTTCCTAAATATTGTCATTTAATAATTTAAATACAGTTTGATTGTCATCACTGAAATCCTAAAGCTCAAATTTAATTTTATCTTTTCATATTCACATATTCATTCATATATTCATTGTTTTTTTTACTCAATTCCAATAGGAATTTGAATGGTACTTTTCTTTTTGTTGCCATATTCTGTTTTCTTTTGATCAACACACAAATAAAACTTAACATGAAATGAGTTATGTTATTGTATACATTTCCAGTGTTGTGAAAGTAAAACATAATTTTCGTGATAATCGTAAAATCGTGATTATTTCTCAAACAATAATTGTACCTAGAAAATCTATAATTGTGACATCCCTAGTAACGACTCGATTCTATATCGATTCTCGATTCAAACTGATATTAATTCACATTCAGTCCTTTTGATAACAAAATGTGCTGATTAACTCCGTTCCTCTATAAGCCAGAAACATCTCTGAGGAATTGTTTTATTAGTTCAAAGAAAACTGATAATTTTCATCAAAAAACAGTTTAAACTTAGCTAACATGGAAAAGTTTAACATGACTTTGTCACTTAGCAGTAGCTTTGAAAGTCAAGCTTATAATTTTTTAGCCTTTTTAAAAAATAGATTCTTGGAAAGTTTTAAACGATTCTGATTCTTGATGAACAAGAATCTCAATTCCTAGTAAAAACATTTTTTTTCACCACCCCTACTATTTAACATCTTTTTGTTTAACTAATAACCAAAATGTTCAACCACAGCGCCAGCGGTGATCCACCGGTCCCCTCCTCTTATTCATCTATCTACTTCCCCTTAGTTGTATTTTAAAGGGATACTACGTAACTTTTGGCTACTAGGGGCCCTAAACTTGTAGTTTCCCCCAAAATGAAACTTTAGACCCAAATATCAGCCGAATGTGACAATTAATGGATGACTTTTGGATCAATATAGTGTTTAACAGCTATAAAACACAGAAGCTGGGCTTCATGCTACTTTTCCTTGAAAGTTTGTTGTATCTGAACAAAGTAAGAAGGTTAACATGATGTCTGACGGGCCCAGAAAGAGACAGTCTAATTTATTTTGCCATGGCGTCGTGTGTCCAGTGGGAAGTTACAGGTCTCGCCCCCTAGAAGGGACATCACGATTATAGATTTTCTAGGTACGATTATTGTTTGAAAAATAATCACGATTTTACGATTATCGCGATCATAATGTTTTAATTTTACAACTCTGGAAATGTATAAAATAAAATGAAAAGTCATTTTCTGGTAAGTTTTCTTTTTGTGTTGATGTCAAGAAAACAGAATATAGTAACAAAATAAACAAAAGTACCATCAAATTCCCATTGGAATTGAGTAAAAATCCCCTCTGCTCTGGTAAAAGCTATAGTATTATATGAATAAATTTGAAAAGATAAAATTAAATTTGAGCTTTATGATTTCAGTGATGACAAATCAAACTCTATTTATCTATCATTAAATGATGATATTTAGAAAGCTTCACGATTATTAATTGTAGTTTCTACTACGGCAATTATTCGTGAAAATAAACAATCGTGACATCCCGACCCCCTAGTGGCCAAAGGTTTCACAGTATCCCTTCAAACACTTGTTTTGCTCAAAGCTTTTTCAACTCTTTGGATCCACCTGTCCTCCTTTAACATCAGTGATCTTCCTCAGCTTATTTTCAATGTTCATTCCCTCCAGGTGCTGATCCAGACGCCCGCCACCAACTACACCGTGCAGGACTACGAGCGTCTCTTCTCCGACATCGGTTTCACAGAAGGCTGGCAGATGAGGAGGGACACGGAGCCGCTGGTGTCCGACCTCACGCCCCCCGGCGTGGCCGTCCACTGTCTGTACGGCAGCGGCATCCCCACGGCCGCGGCCTTCCAGTACACGGACAAGTTCCCGGACGTGGAGCCCACGGTGGTGTACGGCGACGGGGACGGGACGGTGAACCTGCAGAGTGCCGTGCAGTGCAAACGCTGGGTGGGGAAGCAGAAGCAGCCCGTGGCCTTTAAAGAGCTCCCAGGGAACGAACACGTGAACATGCTGACCAACGTCACCACCGTGGCTTACATCAAGACCGTGCTGTTTTCCCCCTGATACTCGCAGGAAGACGCATTCATTCCCACACACACAAACACGCTGGTTTAAAGTCCACACCGACACACACACACACACACAATGTGAATGATGGAAGGGGAACAACTTATCTCACCTGCTTCTCCTAACAGCGACGGCCTAATACTCTGTGTCCCTGCCACGAGGCTTAACACAGAAAGTATTTTAGATTCCACATCAAGTTTTAAATCTGTAGTTCAGCCACTTTAAGTCAGGATGTTTACTGTTGCGTGAGACTAAATACTGTGTAACTCCACCCGCGTAGTGTCCGCGTGCTCTCAGAGGATAAACCAGAAAAGGCATAGGATAAGAATCACTCGGATGTTTATGAATGTTGTGAGAAACGGTAAAGCACATATTGTAATTATTTTTCTCAGACTTTTTGTTTTCTGTTGCCTTTTGATTTCTGGTGATATTTTTGTTAATTCTTCTAATTATTCCTCTTTTTGTTTGCATGCAGCCGGGCTGTGAGTCCCTGATGGTTGTCTTTATGTGTGGTCCATGTGACACGCTAAAGAACTAAAACCATACCTGGGACTTGATTGTAGTTGTGTCAAAGACCAAAGATAAAAATGTTTCAGAAACAACTTTATTAGCTTTTTCAGGAGCTGTAGGTCAATTATTGTTTCTGGTCTCATAAACCACAGAGAAACGGCTTCTTTCTTTGGTCTGGTTTGGCTTGAACGGTGCCTTGAAAGGCTGGAGTTGCACATGACATAACATGGATCTGATCTCCTGGATGTTTCCTCTATTTTTTTCCCTGTGAAGAGTAAGACAGATGTGAAAGGTTTTTCCTCCCCTCGTTGTGGATGCAGCCAGAACGGTTCTGGCCTCAGAGATTGCACCGTGCCATGCGGCCCTCGCAGGGCCCGACCAGGAGGAAAAACTGAAGTATCACATCTGCTGTTATCATACGTGTGTCATTGAAATGTGCTGCCTTCTGTAGAGTAAAAAATTTTAAATGAACCACCGGTGGCTGAGTTTTCTTCCTTAAAACAACATGAATACTCAGGTGTCTCAGACTGATTTGCAAATGACCCCTGACCCCCCATCCTGCTGCTATGAAGACGCCAGAAATATTGACTGTCTACGTTTATACAGCAGGAGGTTCAAGAAAACAGAAATACACAAGAGATTATCTCGACTGTCAGTACAAATCTTTATTGAGCTTTTTTAAAATCTAAAATGAGATAATCCTGATCACAAGCTCTGGAACTTTGTGCCACCCAGCAAAAGGTCCAAACCCTTGGCTTTTTTCCTTTATGTCTTCTAGTATCTAAAAAGAAAACTAGCTGGATGCATTAAAGCCTAACTACTGATTAATGGCCCTGGCATCCATCTTGCATCCAACCTGTACTCTGAGCTCTCTCCAGCCGCTAAAAGTCAGTCTGATGTTGAATCTAATCTCTTGCTGTCTTTTCTTCCGCTTTCTTTTACTCTTTTTCTCCAATAAGCTCCTCTTTGTAAATCGTCCAACATGGCCCGTGTATTGTGAAGTTTTGTTCCCTTTTAAATATCAGAAGGAGTCATGTTGGCTTAATTCAGCATTATAAGAAAAGAGACAAACACCAGAATTATGCTATTTCAATTGACAATTCTTTGTTTGAGGAAAA
>JBAJHY010000009.1:2660302-2671314 GCA_037177095.1 Craterocephalus marjoriae | reverse complement strand
TAGTCCTCTCCGAAGAATGAAACCATTGCATCCACCTGTTTCACTCTTTCTGCGGGACTCGTCATAAACGCGCACCGACACCTGAGACTGCGTGGAGACCGGACAGCAGATCTCTAACCTTTCCGTGCACGGCTACCTTAACCTCATCGTGCATGTGGCGTGGATCCAAACGGATGAAACGAAGGCTGCCTTGTGCGCGGTGCCGGTATTTTCAGGTTTCATTCAGACGTGAGAGACTATAAACCGTCGCGTGTGAAATTGAATAAGGGTCAAGTGGACAAAATCAAAATATTTTATTTACTCGACATGTCGACACTCTTATTTTTTTGTCGAGCGGAGCTCATGTCGAAACCCGGATTTCCTGCTTCGGCTCATGAATCCGTCTTTTTGTTCTTCTTCTACTGATCCCAAAAAGCGACACTACTCTAACCCCCCAGCAGGACGTGCGACCCACCTGCCGGCGTAGCCCCCCTGTCCCCCGGCGTAGCCCCCGCCGGGCCGCCCGTACATGCCCGGGTTCATGTAGGCCTTGCTGGGCTCTCCGTAGCCCGGCTGGCCCATGTAGGCGCCGGGCCCGCCGCCCATGCCCGGCCCGCCGGCGCCCGGCATCATGGGCCCCCCGCCGCCGTTGGCCCCGGGCCCCATCACGCCTCCGCCCGGACCCTGCAGACACAAGCAGCGCATCAGAGGGGCGGCCCCATCAGACGGCGAGAAACCTAAGAGTGATGTCACACCTGGCTGGCCGAGGGGTTGGTCACGCCCCACACGGTGGTGACCACGGACAGAGACCCCGCCGGCTGATTGGCCGGCTGCTGCCAGCTGGAGGGGTCGTACGGGTACGAGCCGTCGCTGCAGACAGAGAGGGAGAGGCAGGCAGGATGAGACACAACGGGGCTGGAAATAATAAATCTCATTATTTTCAGCAGCGATGTCAGAACGTCCAGAACACATCCCCACAGCGCCACCTGCTGGCCACACAATATTACTACAAACTTAATAAACAGGAAGGTTTTCATCCATTTTTGATCATTTTGTCTGCGGTAACTTATTCAGTTTTATTTTAAACACATTACAAACTTTGATTTAACATAAATGCTTGTCCTGCCCTTGTCAGTTTACTTTCTTACAAAACTTCACTGTTATAATTATTCATAAGTATCCATTGTCTGAACCGCGGGTCTGATGTTTATAACAAGTCACGCTAGGGCTGGGCAATAAATCGATTTTATCGATAAATTCGAATTTGCTATTAATGAGGATTACATTTTTTGAAAATCAAGATTTTCGTAGCCGGAAATATTTAGCCGATGTTGCCTAACCTCACCTGTACAACTGTATGTGTGAAAGTTACATTTTCATTGTTCACAGTGGCAGGGCCTGCCAGCCTGTTTTACAAGTTTGTTTCACAACTTAAAATATCTGCTTTTTGAATTTAGGTCAACTCCCTGAATGGGTGATTGAAATAAAAGCATGTTTTCCCATAAAAATCTAATATTTGTGATTTGTTTTAAAGAAAAAGACAGGAACATAAAAAAAAAAAAATCGATTAAAATCGAAAATCGGATTTTATTTTTTGGTCATATCGCCCAGCCCTAAGTCACGCGGTTTGAAAATCGGTATAAAATTGAGCACTTCTGGTTATTTAAAAACTACGTGTGTGTGTGTGTGTGTGTGTGTGTGTGTGTACCTGTGGGGGTGGTTGGCCAGTCCAGCCTTCATCTGGTTGAGCGGGTTCATGGCAGACGGAGCCGGGTCCACTCACAGCCAAACTGCAGACAGACAGACAGACAGATGGGTCGTGTGTCGATCATCCACCATCATTTCATTTGTTCTCGTTCTGTCTGAACGTCTCGTTCCTCGTAATCTGGTCTCTCATGTCGTACGATGCCACCGACTGCAGCAGGGATACTTTTGTTGCACCGTTTTGGTTAAAGAGCTGCTAACTGGCAGTTTCCCAAATTTTGTTTTCAGAGACTTGTCTCTCTCATATTTTTTGTTTATTTCAGTTTAGTTCCAGTGAAAATGTTGTTTACAGATAAAATTTTGTTGACCTTTGAAAGGGAGCGCTGCATTATTATAACGGCATTATCATTATATTAGTAGAAAATCGTCTCAAAATCACGTCTTTTAGCACAATGTCATTGTTTATCGAATAATGTCTGAGACGATTAATTGCACAGTTATCATGACCGGCTTACAAGCGGCAATTTTTCTGAGAAGCTGAATGTCCCTCTAAATCAACAACATCAAGGTTCCTTTCTAAAAAATTGCAAATCATAAAAAATAAAAAGATTTATTCTTAACAGCAGAAAAACATTCACATATGGAACAAAGCAAGCAGAGATATTATAATCGTTATTTCTACGCGCGCAAACACAAGATTTTAATATCCACCCATCCAGCCTCCAAACATTCCTTTCATTCTGTTTAATGGTTTTGCTGGGGAGACTGGAGACAGACTGGGATTCAGTCCAGACCCCGTCATCAGGTCAACTCGGTCCACGCCGACATTCCCGCTGCTCCGGGACAGCATTCCTGCCCGGATAGAGCAGCAGATCCCTGCAGACGTGTGGGGGATAAAAGCAGGGAGCGAGGAAAGATGCTCGCCACCAGGAACCGGAGCAAAGCGCTGGAAAAATGGATTCCTCACACGCTGGCTGGGCTGAGACGTCACACGGTGACATGAAGCCTGCCGGTGTGTCACGCCATCAGCTGCAGGTCAGCTGACCCAGAAACATCACATGTCCACATCCTCCGCCTTCCTGAGCATCCAGCTGACTTTCTGAACTCCAGACGCTCCGAAGCTCTGCACCGCTGAGGCGACTCAGGGTGATTCAGCTTCCTGGAAGTTCCTGCGTCATTGAACGCATCACCATCAACTGAGGACATGATGACACACCAGAGGGTCTGAGTGCAGAAACATGACGAAGCCTCCCAACATGCAGCCTGATGCTAACAGCTGGAAAACACACAGATCCAGATGCTGGAGCACGTCCTGGAAGCATCCATGTTTGAGATTAAAGTTCATTCACGCCTGGACAAAAGCGTCTACCATGCAAGCCTCCAACTGGATACAGGATGCAAGAAGTTATTTAACCAGAGCTGATGCAGTGAGCAGCTCGTCCTTTGCTCTGGTCCGGCAGAGAAAACACGTCAGCGATGCAGAAACCAGACCCACGCGTCATTCTAAGCTGCAGAGACAGCAGGAGACCGTCGTGCTCCAGGAAGAAAAACATGCTGATTGATGGAAGAAAAACAACAGTAGATCTCAGGCCCGCGCTTCATAGTGTGAAGGAAATGCAGAAGGAACCCACCAATCAGAGAAGCTGACCGGAGATTAGACCATGTCTATCTCGGTTTTTTGGTCAAGTTAACAACAAGATAGTTTAAATTTACAGCCTTGAGTGATAAATGAACTTTAGCACTCAAAGTGCATAAAAATATGAGTGAAATTAAAGTAGATGTGTATTAAAATAACACAAAATATTTTTTAATGACCATAACAAAGATACAGCTGTTCAAAATGCTAAAAAAAAGAGATACTTTTAACTCAAAACAAGCTAAGTCAATGTAAACTATATTCCCTTATTTGATATGTTAGGTGACCAAGTCTGGATATATTTGAAAATGTGAAAATATTGCCCGGCTCTAGTCCGCATAGACCCAGTTCCAGACGTTTCCTCTGAGAGAAATCCAGAGTTAATCTGTAGGATTTCTTCATTTTTACATGTAAAATTATTTATTTATCAAAAGATGGAACTATAAAACTTTGAACTTAAACTTTTTCAAATCAAACTTAAGCAGTGAAACTCCTGTGCGGAGTGTGTTTATGTGGCTTTACACGTTCATGGCGATGGGAAATGAGCAGAGATCATTTACTCCTGCACAAACACACACCTGGAACCCGGGCGTACCTGGGCGTGTGCGCCTGCTGATAAAGGGCGCTTACGCGGCGTGTTGGTGGGTGGACTCTGGCTCCTAAACAAGCTTTCAGTCAGTCTGATAAGTCCTGCTTCTGCCAGGCGGGAGGGAGGCAGCATGCCTGCCCACGCGCTGCTAACCTTGTGTTTTCACGATGAGTCCGCTCTGACTCACGGGTGGGACGCCTCATCAGGCCACACTAAGCGCAGAGATGTGGAGAACTGCGGACTTTAACACCACCGAAACATCGTCTGTGCGTCCAGTGGATCAAGTTCCACTAAAATCTGCACTTTGGCAATCAGAATAATTAGCATAATATGCAAATGAACCTATAAAAACAGTAAATGGATAAAACTTGGCTTCTAGTTCACTAAAATATCTAAAAACTTTTCAAGTTTAACTGGCTGCAAATATTATAAAACCATCTTCTGTTTTAGGCTTAATCAGGTCATTTTGTCATGCTTTAATAAAAAGATTTAGTGAATTAGTGACAAAGAAAAATGAATCACAGACACCAAAACATGCACATTTACTCTTCAAATCTTCTTTGGAGTTAAATATCTAAATATCTCTCAACAATTAACAGTCACTGCCTTGTTTATGAGCGATGAGTTGCAGGATGCATTCATGGTGATAAATGAACTTAAGATCACTGTTTTCAGTCAACTACAAGCCAAGTAGTAGCCATTACTATTTAAAATTTACTATTTATTTACCATTTCAAAATATAACTTTGCATATTATGCAAATTGCCCAAAGTGCAACTTTTAGCAAACAAGTGGAGTTTCATCCACTGGACTTACAGATGATGTTTCAGTCCTAAAAGTTCATCTCTGGCTCTAAGAAACTACGGTGGCAGCGTCCACTGTGCAGCCCAACAAACAGCCAGACATGTGACCCGACAGGTTCCACAACCCACCCAACGGTAAGCCGCCCCGCCGCTCCCCGCCCAGCCAGCGGGTCACGTGACTCACCTCACCTGAACCCTACCTGCGGCTCAGTATCAGTCTGTCAGCGTGCAGGAATGAGGCTCTGACAGCTCGGACCGCAGCAGGAGCCATCAGCTGATCGGAGCCGAATTACATCGCTTCTTTCGGGGGAGCCCTATTTACACGTGTGTGCACCATGAGTCACGTGCACGTGCATACATATTAATGCATGCCGCGCAGTATGGTTACTGCAGGTGAAAAACATGCTACTACAGCTAAACAAAAACAAATCTTCAGCGTGCTATTAGCTGAAATAATAGATATGGGAAGCAGAAATACACAGGTTATACGTTTACTGCTTTATCCCCAGGTACTACTGCAGGAATACAAAATTACAGAATTCAAATTATGGCAATACATAGGCTACAACTTTCTGAAATCAGTCAAATAAAGAACATAAATGGAGCGAAATGTTATTTATAGCTGTGTCATTGCTAGCGTATTGCTTTAACTTTGATTAGCAACTTAACGATGTGAAATATAACAAAAAAATCAGCGCTCACCTCTTAGTATTTACGCAAATTCATGAAAATGGGAGAAACACTGCATAAGGCAGGAAAAAGCATTTAAACTAGACAGAACTGAGAGGAAAGTTAAACCATCGGTAAGGCGCAGCTTCACAGATAAAACTTTGCTGCATTCAAAGGCAGCTGGGAATTAACATGATCTACCCAACACACGCATTGCTACAATATTTAAAAAGAATATGTAACTATGCTGACGGCCTTTGTGGGCTTTGTGTTTATTTAAAAACAGGGATGTGAAGTTTTTTTTACCAACCACAAATAAAGCATCAAGCAGCTGTTTCAGGGATGCTGACGACACCAAAACAAGCAAGCAGCTGCTGTCCACCTGCTGCAGGTATCAGATCAGATCACCTGCGCTGTTTGCAGGATTTAATTATGAGAATAAACTAATAAATACACAACACTGAGAGTTATTCTTCTTATGAAACAACAGATACCTTATGGGGAAAATAAAATATAACCTGAAAGTGGATTTTTTAGCGCTCCCCCTGAGGAGGTCTGCTGAGTGTTAGGGGAGCTCCTCTGCTTATCGGGGAGCCGGGCTCCCCTCGGCTCCCCTGTAATTGGAACCCCGGGAGGCGGTGTCACAGAGACGCAGCCCCTCACAGCTGGAGCCCAGAGTCGGGCACCATGATGACACACCACGGCCGTTTCTGTGGCAAACAGCGCACACACAGTCCGCAGTGGTGCGATAAAAGCTCCACTGACTGCATGAAGCCAAGTCAAATATCTGCAGCTAGCCTACTAATTGTGAAATTAGAAAATCCTGAAAAAGTTCTGCAATCAGTGTATTTCAGCTTTTATTTGTTTGGATTTTGCTGATCAGGATTTGCAGCTTCAGAAAATCTCAAATTAGAAACTCAGAAAATGAGAATATGAATATAACAGAGGCTTCAAGTTCTGCTTTTCTTTCAAATCAAGTCTTTTCTCTTCTTTTAGGTCAAACAGAAACTTGCCTCCACCTCCACATCTGTGCTGGGAACTAAAATGTCATTTCCATGCTGAGCTGGACTGTTCATCACGCAGGAGGACTTTTCTTTGCCTCCTCGCGTTTTTCTCTCTGAGCCGCCGAATAAACCTCCGCAGATTTCAGATGAACGTCCCCAGAAAGGTTTAGTTTGGTTCAGCGGCGCTCTGAACGCTGAAAACAAATAAACTATGGACTAAATACATATAAATATTATAAATATTAACATTAATTTGGGACATAGGATAAGGCTATCTATCCTAACACAGAAACTATGCTGCCTGCCCCGCTCTCAGCTGAAAGATTAAAAACAGCAATAAGACATTAAATGCATGTTCACACCTATGCATCCATGCACAAACACCACCTAACAATTGCAAACAGAGGAACTTATAAATTTGAAAAAACCCTGTGTAAATACATGGGTTTTGAACCCATGGAGGTTGGAAAACAGGCAACAAAGAGGCCTGCCTGATGTTTATAGGCAGCTTGTTCCAGAGTCTTTGGGCACCACAGCAAAAGCCTGCTTGTCTCTAAGCTTGAGCTTTGTTAGTGGTACCACCAAGGTGAGCCAGTCAGACCTCAGTGTCCGAGGTGGGACATAAGGCTGAAGCAGCTCTGACATGTTGGCTGGGACAACGCCACTCTGGTAACAATAAGGTAAAAGAAGAATCTTAAAATCAGGCAGTGAAAGGAAGAGACAGATGTGTGTCCCAGCATTCTGGATCAGCTGCAAGCGAGACATAAAGATCTGACTAACTCCAATAAATACGTGGGCAGCGATGTTTGACAACGTTTGAAACAGATGTAGCAAGATGAGCGAAAACGAGCCTCTAATGATCTGCTGAGCTTTCCTGTACATAAGCACCTGCTCTCCTTATTTCAAGCCACAAATAAGTCCCATTTTTCACAGTTAGCCCAACTTACACCACAGTTAGTCCTGTTTGGCTGCTAGCCAGAGGAGAGCCCCCTGGGAGCAGCATTGCTGTCCAGGAAAGCGAGATTGCAAATGCTGTTGATCCTGGCTGGCCCTGGCTCGTCTGCTTATGGATCTGTTCATTGTAACAGCGACCACTGAGCCCTCTGTGAGCATCGTGCACTTTATAGCAGAATGGACTGTGGACACAAGAACAAGTTTGGAGCTGGTGGATGAATACCTGTTTTGGATTTTAGAGTTGGTAACCTGGTTGGATAATAGGTCAAGGTGTGCAGGCTGACCAGACCATAAAAGGCCGATGAGGCAGATGGGATCCATGAGCCACGAAACATTAAAAAGTTCTAATTAACAAAACATAGCAGGAAACCAATGAATATTTAAACAATACTTTCAGAGAATATTGACAAGGCTATGACATGTTTGCTTAGCAATAAGCAGTTTTCAGAGAGCGCTATGGAGGGAGCGGGGCAACAGGGGGCGTGGCTACAGCGAGTCTTGTCGTACGTTCGGGAGTAAGACGTCATTACCAGTTTGTTGCCGTTGTAGTTGGACCAACTTTGAGAAAATAAACGTCTCCAAAACAAATAAATTGTGAGACAGTTTTAGTGATAACTGAATAATAAATCACATGTATAAGTGCAGTTTTTCACCCGTAAGCTGCTGTAGCAAGGTAATTATGAGAACAACAACCCACTGGTGTTTATACCAGAGAACTAACGGACACAAATTGATTGTAATTGATTTTATTAGTGGTACAAGGCAAAACCATGGTTAAATCTGGTATCTCAGGGTCCTCTGCGAATTACAAGATCCCAGCTTTGAATTCCGAGATCGCATAGTCCTTTCTGGAAAGAGTATCTCGAAATTGTAAATTCCCAGACAACTATAACGCACAGCTCGGCACATGTCTGACTGACTGCTTTCATCTTCTCCACTTGTCCTGGTCCATTCACAAGGAAAAGCTCTGCTACAGTCTGTCCTTAAATCTGTCACTTGTGGCTAGCCGTAAAAACTGTTCTGTTTTTTTAAGCTAATGTCTGTTTTCCGAATGGTTTCCCTTCCTGCAGATGACTCGATGAGCAGTTTACCTGCCTGGGATCTTCCCACTGTCCCCGAATCACTCCTGTCCACCGTGGGCGACCATGATGTCACACTTCCTGCCAACATCACCAGCCCTTTCTCCACCCACCAGTGGAACACCACCATGGCTGTGCGCACCAGGCACACCCTACAGCACCCAACCACATCAGCCAGCGCCATGAAAACTTCCCCGTCGCCGACCACCACGTCAGCTTTACCGCTTCCCACCACAGTGAGAAGACAAACGTCCCCAGTCCCCACCACCGTTTCCCAGAACACCAGCCAGGACACTGCGACCGTTCACAGCCTCCAGCTGACAACAGTAAGCACCACCACACCCTCGACAACCACCCTCGCTGTAACCAACACGGAAGTGATGACGCAGGCGCCAACCAATGGGAGTGCTGCGACCTCACCGGCAAACCCCACAGTGGGTACAACCTCCGAACCAACCACAAGCTTCAGCGTCACCACGACGACAGCACCTCCGCCTACAACCACCACTACAACAACAGCTGCGCCCACCACCACCACCATCCCCCCACCCACCACCACTACGGTCCCCCCAACCACCACCACCACCACCACTGCAGCTCCCACCACCACCACAGCAGCTACAACCAGCACCACCACAACCACCACCAGCAGCACAACAAAGGCGCCTCCAACCACGGTGTTCATCCCGGTCCGGACGACGCCGCCTCCCACCACAACCACCCCGCCTCCTTCCACCACCAGCATCGAGGAAGCCCCACTACCCTGCAACGTGAGCGAGAAGTTCTGGGTCAGAACAGGTAGGAGACCTTTTTGGTGAATAATGATGAATTTCTACAAACTCTATGTATTGTATGGTGGATTAGAGTCTAAATGACCCATTATTCCCATTATATCCAAAACCACATGCACCTTTTCAAATCCGCACTTTGTGCTTTCATCTGAAAAAAGATTGCAATGTGTTGATGTATACACATAAAATGACATCCTTTAGTTGGTAATCATGTTCAGAAACATTTTGTTATTCTGGCTGAAATGGTCCTTTCATCCGGGAGTAGTCAACACATTATGTGGAGTCATCCCAAAGGGATCTATAAAGTTAAGTCTAAAGGCCCATTTATGCTCGACGCAGATGACGGATACGCACACGCACGGAAAGTTTAGTCCGTCTCCTGCGTCAATTCCGTGCGTTTTTGGTGCGTTTTCAGGCTCCTTGTGCATCTGACCCTCGACGCAGACGACGGAGTAATACCACCGGAAACCGCGGGGTCAGTGTTGAGCATAGTGGAGCAGAAACAAACCACGGAAGAAGAAGAAGATATACAGGAAGAAGAAAACCATAGAAAAAGAATGAAGACGAAAAAAAAACATTAGAAGTTACACACGCTTTTGGGAGTGTTGGTGGTTAGAAATAACTTAATAGCAGCGCGTTTGTGCCGCTAATCGATGTTTGAATCTCGTTGTATCGCGGAGTTTACAATAAACTCAGCACTGCCGCTTAGCGGAGATTAGCCGTAGCAACAGAAACAACGCATGGAAGCATGAAGGCAGCGACGCATGAAGACGTTTGGAACGGACGCCCCAAATTACGTCCGTCAGGGAGCATAAATGGGCCTTTATTTTGGCTCGGAGACATGTCGGGGGCTGAGTCTCCAGCTTGGGTTCTCCTAGAAAAACATTCTAGCAGCCCAATTTCACTTGGCTCTTTAATGTGTAGCTCTATGCCACTGGGCCAGCGTCACTGGACAAATAATGCAGTTGTTCAGGGCTCCTTAAGGATATGGTTTCAGCTTAGAACTCATTTCAAATTCCAGAATATGCTAATGGCAACTCCTATTCAGTCTAATGTTCATTTTGCTCCCTCACTTATTGACCCATCCTTTCAACAGTGGCACAGCAGGGGTCTATCATTTGTCAGGGATCTTTCGAAAATGGAAAATCTGTCTCATTTAAACAGTTGACAAAGAATTTTAATATATCACAAACAGATTTTTTCAGATACCTGCAAATTTGCAGTTTTGTGGGGAGAACTCTCTCTTTGTTTTCTCCTCACAAAACATGGCTTGATGAGTGTCTAGAATTTAATCCGTCTGATAAAGGCCTGGTGTCAGCTTTATACAACATAATCCAAAGTGCAGTGTCTCCATCATTGAGACATATTAGGAAAAAATGGGAAGAAGAACTAGGAGAACAATTTACTGATTTTGTTCTGCAAGCTGCAATAACAAGAATTCATTCATCATCTGTTTGTGTTAGACACAGACTAATTCAGTTCAAGATACTACATAGGTTACATCTGTCTCCAAGTAAAATTGCAAAGTTGTACCCTGGTGCTAACACATTCTGCGCAAGGTGTGGTCATGGACCCCCCAATTTGAGTCACATGCTCTGGAGTTGTCCCAGTCTCTGTAATTTTTGGCGAGGAACATTCAACACCATTTCAACTAGGCTATATGTAACAAGAATATCAGAGCAAACTATATTATATCTTTTTTTACCATAGTTTTGTTTCCTGACTTTTTTCCTATTTTTTGATTCTTCTTTTCTGTCTTATTACTTAAACTGTGACTCTGAGAGAGCCCTGCACAAAAATTGCC
>JBAJHY010000009.1:2639168-2651367 GCA_037177095.1 Craterocephalus marjoriae | reverse complement strand
GAGGTCATTCACCCATTTGATTGAGGTGTGTTGAAAAATGAATACATTTAAAAGTTGCTGGGTTGTTGCTCTGGAAGACCGTAGATGTGCACCTCTGGACATACCCCTTTTACCTGGGTTTTGGTAGAGACCCCCGTTAACCCAGGGACATCCTTGGGGGCAAGATGTTTGAATATGTTGTGTGGAGGACATAGATGTTTGGGTGTCAGCACCAGTGCATTTAGACAGCAGCAATTGGATGCCTAAAGAAGGAGGAAAAGGCTGTATGATTGTTGTACTGAAGGTACAGTATATAATTTGGCCTGGGGATTTAGTGCTGAGCATCTGGGGTAGAGATCCAGTGACTATGGAGAGAATAGTAGAAGGGGAAGAACAAAATACACACAAGTCTTGTAAAGAGATCATCGCACAGATGCCTCACAGACCCAAGTACCATATAGCAGACGTCATGGCCAGGCGCTCCAAGCAGATCTGACCACCCAGGCACATCTGGTACCTACACCGGCATCTCGAAGAAGAAGGTGGGCCCTGCCAGCTGGTGTTAGCCATGGCTAATAGTCATAGGTAACATGGTGACAAATAGATTAATTTCATTCACAGTCCATGGAGGCCTTTTGTTGTTAGGAACTGAGTAAGTAATTTAAGTTTTCAGGTTCGGCGTGTGGCAGAGGGCACTCCTGTGGTGTATTCAAGCTGCTACAGCTCAAAAGCTGCATAGTAGACAATGAAACTTCAGGAACAGGTTTCCCCCGGTACTTCCTCACTCCCTCCCTCCTTGTTCCTTGGCATTTACATGCACAGAATTCTCCAGAGACTGAGTACTAAGTAATCCCTGCCACATGAGACCCCTAATTTCATGGACAAACACAGAGAGTAAGGAACTGCACAGTACTTGGAACTTTTATTGCACTTTGTACTCTATATTTCCTTTATTGTTGGTAGGATCATTTTCTTGATTTTGCTTGTGCGATGGATTGGCAACGTGTCCAGGATGTACTTCACCCCTCGCCTGATAATTGCTGGGATTGGCTCCAGCAAACCCTCTGAGAATTATTCTGAAAGTTGAATTCAGCCCTGGTTATGCACATGTTGGGTCATGCTTTGCTACCTTGAGATCAGACAATAAAAGAAGCTAAGAGTTTATTTTTGTCCTGGTTATCTTTATCTTTTGCTTATCCAAGTAAGTGTAGCATAATAATCATGGAGGGGAGGCTTAAATCGACAGAGTTCCCCTTGGAAGATTTGTTCAGCACAACATGGCAGCCGACTTGTGACGCTGACAGAACAAGGTGTAAACAACAATGATTTGGGGAAATATTGACGAAACATAATCAGCAATTAAGAAAAGGGCATGAAAGCTAACATAAAGGAACCAAAAAAACTTAAAACACAAAGTCAGTTCAGTTATTTAAAGGCTTTAGATGTGAAGGTATCTCAGCTCAGGAGGATTGCATCACCGGCTCTGGTCAGTGTTTAAGAGAATATGAAAGTTACTTGTGTTTGTTCATCGGCTTTTCTTGGAGCTGTTGGTATTCACAGATGCAAGAGCATAAAATCCCCCGCAGTCAGAAATATTGCAGCTCATAAAACATCTGAAGGATATAGTTAATATTTAATTCCACGCTCATTCCATTTGAGTTAAGACTTTAAATGAAAGATTCAAAAGCTCTTTTTTGTTTTCTAATGAAATGCAAAACCCAAAGGTAGGTTGTCAGGATAAAAGAATGAGTCACTGAGTATAATTAAAAACTAAAGAGCTGCTCCAGAAAGTGGGGCTAAAGCTTCGACAAGAACTTTGCAGAAATGACTGCAGGTACCTGCCGTTTGAAAAATGGGTGAATTTTTGTTCGATTTTTACCAGCACAGGAGATAGGAAGAGGAAGAGGAGGAGGAGGAGGAGGAGAAGTAATGAATACAGTTTCATGAAGAGGGATGTGTGTTTTGGAGGGAAAAGACCAGGAGCAGCCGGATAAGGCTCAGAGGGAGGAAAGATAGATGAGGACAGAGGAAAAAAGCCAGAGTTGCTCAGTGCGGCTGAAGGTTTAGGGGAGAAGAAGGTGGGCGGTGTACAGTTCCAGAAATACAAGCCTTTGACTCACCGTGATTGTTGTCTGCGTGTTATTCCAGGACACAGTCGGAAATCTGACTATTGAAGGCTTAAGCTGAAATATGCCCTTTAGGCAGATTTGAATTTAAATGAAACCCCGGATTATAAATATTCATACTTAAAACCGCAGATCAAATCCAACGTATCCAAAGAAGATGTTTTGTGGCTCGCTGAATCCTCGCAGCTGGTTTCACCTGCCTTCTCTGGCACTTCTTTTGTTGTTTAGTGTAAAATGAGGAAACAAAATCCTGCATGTAAACGGTCTGCACCATGTTAAAAAAGTGTCTATCTTGAATACAAAGGAGGGTTTAAAAAAAAACAAACTAAAGCATGCCTGCGACTTGAGTTCTTCCCTTTTGTGTGTTTGTGTCTCAGGTGGAGCGAGACGACTGCAGCCCTCACAACGTGACTCTGGGCTACTACGTGACCAGCGGGAAGAACGTCTACATCTCCTCCCTGGTTGTCGAAGCTCTCAACGTTTACGGTTTCGACAAGCTCCTGTCTGACATCCGGCAGCACACCCCGCTGGTTAAGGCGGTTCTGGTTCCTGTGGCAACCTGGATGCCCACTCCAAGTATTCACCTGCAGCTGAAAACAGGTGACAAAGGATCGATACGACTAAGACGAACTAGTGTTAAAAGTTTTGTGAATCCTTGAAAAACAGCTCTATTTTGGATTCTTGATGTGGAAACCCGATTTTTAAACGTTTAAAAAGCAGTCGAGGGAGCGCTGGAACACATGAGCGAAGGGAGAAAGAAGGAAAATGAAATGAGTTTATTTAGGGAGAGATGCTTGTGTAGAGTAAAGCAGAGACTAAATTAGAAAATTCTGATTATGTCTGCTCTCTTTCCTCCTCTCTGACAGACTAAATCTCAAACAAACCCTGATGACTGCCCACATCTGTTCATTTATTTAGTTAACTGCTTAGACCTTGTAAAAAATTATGTTAGAAAATGTAATTTCAGCACTCATCCATCTTTATATTCACCCATGTAGGAGATAATCTAAGAAAATAACTGCAATCAGAAGTTAAATGTTTAAGTTCTAAGCTAAATTTATATTGGTCCAGATTTTATTTAGATCTGCAGACAGATTTTGTGATGGTGGTACAATATGAAATCACTAACAAAAATGAAAGTCAAGTTCTTTAACCCTTTAATGCCTGACCCAAGAAATAATGGTCAGAAAATTATATTCTTATTACTGAAGTCTTTGTTGGTCACTTTTACAAAAATAAATTATTATTATTATATAATAATAATAATAATAATAATAATAATAATAGTAATAATAATAATAACAACAACAACAACAACAACAACAACAATAATAATAATAATAATAATAATAATAATAATAATAATATGTGCTCTCATAGAGCTCTATCACCAGCCTAAAGATGCGTTAACTGTCCAGAAGTTGTGCAGCAGGGGAGGATTTGGGATGTAGAGGAGTTTTTTTTTGTCATTTTATCTGAGAAATAATAGAGGCTGGTCAAGAAAGAAATTAGCTTCAATTTATCCAAAATAGCAAAACCCGACGAGCCAAACACAGCAAAAAAACTTTACCTTTAACGAAATAATCATTGTAACGTTGGTGAACTTTGGCTCAGCTTGTTTTGACTAAGCTACTTTTCCATTCTGTCTGGAAAATCCCTGGTTCTCACACCTATTTCATGATTTCCCATAGAATGCTGAAGCACTGTTGATCGTTTGAACAAATTTAACAATTGAAACAGCCAAAAACTAAACACATTAGGTTACTTCCCATGATCAAGGGCACGATTCACCACCACTTCATGCGCAACTAGAGAGAAAGTGATCTCACATGAAAACAAACAATACAGTCAAAATTGTACAGGAAAGGTTCATTTGCTGTAGCAGCTCATATCAATCATCAGCTGACAGACCCCTCTCTTCCTGAGGGGACACACTCAGTCATCTGTACCATATATTTTATATAATATCCGCTATATTATATACATCATATCATATGCACTCTGTGGTTTGCTTTTCGTAACACAGGAGTTTAAGAACAAAACCAAATTAGCCATTTGTTATGATCTGTTCAATCATAGCTTACGCCTGCCAGGTTTGGCTCAGATCCTGTGCTTTCAGTGGAAATCTTTAGTTTACACCTTGGCCTTAATTTTCACTTGAAAGCAAGACGAATCCGGCATCTTCAGCACTTCCTTTAACACCAGCTGAACAATGACACTCCACCAAATTGCTAGAATTATGATGTATACTGCAATAACAAGTCTTCCTTTATAAATGTGAAGACGGCATTTGAAGCATGGACAAAAATCCATCTGCGTTGTTCAGCTCATTAACCATAAATACATTCCCCAATTTACCCACCAGAGCTCAATTTGCATGAGATTACCAACTGGGTCAGCAATGTTTGTGTCTGCAAAGTGATTCGAGCAGAGACCAGAGGAGGATGCCGAGCCTCTGAATGCAAACGGCACTCATACGCAGCACAATGTTTGAATTTAGGTCATAATATTGTTGCAACTCACAGAATTGCTGTCATTTTTAGACTTACAAAGACAGGAAAAAAGAAGAGAAGGAATGCGGAAAGGGAGTGGAGGATGACTGTGGAAGGACGGAGACAACTTTAATAACATCATCCATAATCTGCTGATGGACTCAATATTGTTTATCCTGGCCTGCAGCCGACTGGTGCGGAGCTGCAGGACACTGAAAGACAAATAATCATTTTAGATGCTGTCATTATGAACAGAGGCGATAATCCTTTTCCATTGTTGCACTGCTTAGCTTTAGGGCACTATTTTCGCTGAGATATGAGACACAGCTCAGTTTTCTAGTTTCTCAGAACTATTCAAAGTTCAGTTCAATTATATTTTTTTAGTTCATCAGCATGACTGAGCCTGAGAAATGATAGTGTTGTTACATATTGCAATAAAATCAATTACTAAACCTAAATTTTATCTCACATGGTAGAGATGCACGTGGAACACATGTGGACAAGGGATTTTATGTTTTATATGTCTGCATAACCTTTTTCATTGTCACAGAGGGCGATTTTTGTCAAACCTGTCTTGTTTTTTTGCAGCTGACATTTCCCCTAGATATTAAAGGAAGATAAAATCCTGCAAAGTGTAGAAACATAAATAGATTATATTATAAATAGAAGGACAGATGCTTCAACTCCACACCATTTCAGACATGAAGCTGACAGAGCTGACGTTCTGACTGATCTTTTATAGCATGGCCAACACGCTAAGAAATGCTAGAATTTATTTTCAGACAATACATAACATAAATAATCAGCAGACGCGTCTGATGTGCACGCTGGGTCTGCAGCTTCCCTTCACGCGTGTTGTCATGGGTAAAGTTATGTGAAGTAGATGTAGCGTTGTTATATGTACACAGTAACTATTACAGGACCTCACATCATCTTAACGCGTTCGCATTCACGTTTTATTTCCGATCAACCAAAAACTAACTTGCCTTATGAACACGTTCTTTTGAACTCATTCGTGCCGACTGAATGTTCAGATTTGTGCTCTGCTGTGAAAGTCACTTTTCTTGCATAACACCAAAAAAGTCCTGAACATTTTTCACTCTTCAGCCATCCATCGGATGTCCAACAAATGAAATTTGACTTTCCAGAAGCAGATCACTTTAAATATGTCTAGTGTTGCATTATGTATTCCCTTCTAGCAGCTTTTCATGACACGACAGTCCCAAAGACCATGCTAAAAATTTTTTCCCACAATTTCTCCTGCAGGTCGGGAAATGTATTTATAATGATTTTTTGACAGCTTATAATAAGATATTTCATTGGACTCCTTAATGCCCAAATTGTTATTCACCCATACACTATCTATTCCACCCGCCTTTTCCTGCTTCTTAAATGATATAGGGTCAAATGTGTTTTTATGTCTGTAAGCCCTTTAGAAAGGGGATCATGCCTTTATTTTTTTAACTACATGCCCTTTTTCACAAATCTAGCAGCTGGTTGCTTGACTCTGCTTTAAACTGATCTTGTCACTGACAAAATGTCTTATCTGTAAATAACGATAAAACTCCTGTTTCTCGTAAATATTTTTCTTACATCCTTTCCACACTAAGTAGCGTAACCTCATTCATTATCTTAAAAAATGCTTTTAATCCGTTATAAATCCAATCTTTGTATCTAGAGTCTGATTTATTCGGAGCATTGTGTGTTGCACACCATGAAAGAGATACTTTATCTTCTTACAGTCTGTTACTATTGTTTCCACAATGTTAAAAGTCTACTTGATATATGGGTTTCAATAGTTTTTATGAGGTCTTGCAGGCTACTATCTGCTATTTTTGCTTGCATGGAAATGTTTTCCATTGAGCATCATATGAGGGATAACACCATCATATCACTGGCCTTAGCTGTGCAGCCTAAACGTAATCTACTGTTTGAGAGAAGGAAGACCACATCCTTCTTTCCCTTTGGCCAAATGTAGAGTTTGAAGTCAGACTGGAGGCCTTTTAGCTTGCTATATCTGTCTCTTACATTGAATTCCTTTTAGCTTATGTCTATTGGCAGTGTTTGGAATAAATACAATGATTTGTGTAGTATATCAATTTCATTAAATCTATTCTTCAGCTGAAATGTATGTAATGGATTAGTTTCCATCCTGCAATATCCTCTTTTATGTTCCTTTGTACTGGTTAGTAATTCCATCCCAGCTGCTCTGAGAGGTCCTTTGTTATAATAACTCCCAGGTAAAGTACTCAGTACTTACTTTTATAAATCTTCTGGGGGGCTGTAATTGCATTTAAGCTGTTGCATTTTACTTATATTATGTTTTTTTGCTGATATCTGACCAAAGTATTTAAATGACTCCAAATGTTTAGATAAAGAGTTTTACGGTTGACCCAGACACAGTAGATCAAAATATCTGAACATTAAAATCAGCACTGAAACAAGCGATTGTAACAGTAAGTGAACATATGGTCGTGCCCTGTACACCCTTTAAGTTACACATTTTAACTCTGATAAGAGTTTATTTGACTTCCAGAGTAAAACTTGATAAACACTGACTTCTGATTTTAACATTTAATGATAAAAAACATATTAATATACAGTATAATTGCAAAAGAGAAGTCAATCACATTTTTTAGAAGTTTAATGAAACTGGACAGATTTTTTTTAGATTTTGTCTAGTTGTGAGTTGCATTAAAATTATATTAAATTTGGATGAGATGGTTTCAGTGTTTACCCAGTTCTAGTGACAGCACTGTCTCAGGACGAGTGTTTTCTTGATGCAGAAACAGTGAAAATCTGTTCTGCAGAATGTTTCCACCATGCTCGTCTCAGGAAGACAAAACTGCATCAGACCTTTTATTAAGTTTCAAGGTCATGGAATCCTTTTCTGTTTAAATCGTTGGTTTCTGTCTGAAGTCTGAGAGATGGCGTGGGCTTGTAAAAGATGGGGCCAGGGCCCCTGACAGAGGCAGGCCCACTTTTCCTGGTTTGTAGATGTTTTTCTCTGAGGGGTATCGCTGCTTGTCGGGCTGCTAATGCGAGAGGTTTAATGCCCTCAGTGTGAGTGTGTGTTGGATTAGCTTCCTCCCGCTGTGCAGGATGATCTGACACATATGGGAGGCCTGTTGGCAACACACACCAGCTATCTATCTTTGTGGGGATTCTGGCTGACATTATACACTCCTCACATTGGCTCCAAGCCATCATTGGGATGGCTAGACCTTATCGTAACCTGAACCATGCACTAACAGACAAATGATATGTTCTCACAAATGCACACAGCTGAAAGGGTTCGACATATCGATTAAAACATCAATCCTCTGGAGGCGCAGGGATGTTTTCTGACTTTATAAACTCTGTATGAATGTAAACCAACAGGCAACAAACCTAAAACACACTCACTGCCTGTTCAGGCTCATCACAAATATCTAACCAGCCAATCACAGGGCAGCATGTAGACAAGCTCTGATCATCTCCAACATGACAGTGAGTTCACTGTACTCCGGTCACCACATCTCTGTCCAGTATTCCTTTGGGATGTGGTGGAATGGGAGGTTCTCATCAAGGATGTCCATCAACTCTTTGAGAACTATTATGTCAACATGAAATTACAGCTCATGCTCTAAACACCCTCCAATAGAAATACTGACTAATTTTAAAAGTACTTTCTCTAAAACTTTGTCATCATTAAGGTGAAGGAAGTTTTTAACCATCACATTTCTGACTGACTCTAAGCAGAAGAACGTCGGAAGAACTTAAACTTTGCTGACCAGTCATAAAGGAAAGAATAAAGGTCCTAAAACAGAACCTTGTGGCACACCGCATGGATGTAGGAAGAACCCGATGCATTCTGGAGCAGATTGGGATCAGTTTGTTTTGGTCCATCGTAGAAAATAATTAAAATGATTTGGACGTTTCATGTGAAATGAAGTTATTTTAAGTTCTCTCCTTACTTTCTGCGTAGATGAGAGAATGTCTGGACATTTAACGCTCAGACGGTCCGACTGCAGCAGACCCAGCATCTGAAGATGTCTCCTTGTCTTCCAGGTTCTGGCAAAGCAGAGTCTGTCCGTGCGGTCGATGTCCTGACGGTGCTCAGAGAGAAAGTGGCCTTCGTGTCGGGTAAATCCAGCTTCAGGTTTTAGTCTGGCTTAGTTCGGAAGTGATGCAGCGTAAGACATCTTTGTGTGTCTTCCAGGCGGACGAGACAAACGAGGGGGACCGATCCTGACCTTTCCTGCCAGGACCAACCACGATCGAATAAAACAGGAAGATCTGAGCCGGCTGGTGACCTACCTGTCCACCATACCCAGGTAGGTCCAACCTCCCGGCACAGCTGGAGGGCGATTGGGTATGTCTGACGTGTCGAACATTGTCCGTGTGTGTCAGTGAGGATGTGCGCGCTCGAGGCTTCACCGTGGTGGTGGACATGCGCGGCAGCAAGTGGGACAGCGTGAAGCCGGTGCTGAGGACACTGCAGGAGTCCTTTTCCTCCAACATCCACACGGCGCTGCTCATCAAACCGGACACCTTCTGGCAGAAACACAAGACCAACCTGGGCAGCGCTAAGCTCAGCTTCGAGGTACTTCTGCTGAGACCTGAAGTCCCGCCGCCGCCCCAAACCCCCCGTCTGTAAACCGTCTGTGTCCTCAGACCAGCCTGGTGTCGGTGGAGGGTCTGTCCCGCCTCGTCGACCCCTCCCAGCTCACCTCCGACCTGGGCGGCTCGCTGGAGTACGATCACGTGGAATGGACCGAGCTCCGTCTGGGCCTGGAGGAGTTCTCAGGGGCCGGCTCGCAGCTGCTGGCCCAGCTGGATCAGCTGGAAGCCGGGCTGAACCGCATACCAGAGCCCCAGGATGTGGACGAGGCCCGGAAGTGAGTGTTCCACCGCATTCATCACGCACCGCTTACCAAAAGGGCGAGACGGTGGGCAAAGACCGGAACTAAGGACCGTTGTGGGAAACGTGCCGCCCAGTCTGTTACTGCATGATCAATATTAGCAAACAGAACCAAACTCACCTCGACTTCTTCCATCATATCTGTATCTGTGAACTCGTTTTGAACAATTTTTATTTCGTATGGTCATTTAATAGGATTTTATCACAATTATGTCTTAATAAAGAATAACATGATAACAGCGGTAACTAATTGATGTAATTAATAAGCAGGAAAAGGAGGCATGAATTAGACAGTTTTTTAGTGTAGATCTGATGAAAAATGGAATTTATTGTTTCCACTGCCAGGGAGCACAGGTTGTGCTTTTTGCTGCCGTACGTTTGTCCGTCTGTTAGCAGCATTAGTCTAACAGTCATGGATGGATTTTTATTAAATTTCCATCAAATCTTTTTAAATGGATTCAGGAACAACTGATTGGATTTTGGGGGAATCTAAGTCTGGATCCAAACTCGATCCACAAACATTGCTTTCCCCGTAGCGGGAGCCATTCTGACCTCCTGCCCTCACAGCAATAAATAATGATAAAAGAGGCGTTTGCAGGGGACAGTTTTACCCCTTTTAATCTTTTTTATCATCAGAGGTAGACGAAGCTGCAATACATCACTAAGTCATTGATCAGCTTGTGGGGTTATTTTAGGTCAGATACTTCCTAGCTCACAACATTCACTTATTAGCTAACATGGCACTAAATCATTTTACATGGATTTATATTTTCATCAATTATTTGAAGGCAACAATCAGAAAAAAACATCATTTAATGGAAAAATATAATATTTTTGCTTAAATGTTCCAAGTATTACTATGTTAGAATTACATCAGTACAAAAAGCACCCAGCATCAGGGAGAAATGATGACCAAGGTCTCTGAAATTTATTCAAATGAAATATTCAGTTTTAAAATCCTTAAAATTCTTTACACGTAGTTTTGAGCAGGGCTGACGTTTTCCAGGAAATCCGATGTTTAATCAGCTTTTCCTGCATAATCTGTAAAGTTTTACAGCGGTTTTTTGGAAGGGCACATTTTCGTCCTTAATGAAAGAAAAGGGTCATAAATGAAATCAGGGGAGGGTTGATAGTGGAATATATTCGGAAAGTAAAGGCAAACATGTAAACCTTTGGGGGGATTACTTGGCGGTCAATGCAAAAGAGAACTGCTAGCAGCAGCTTGCTTGTTGTTCCGATACCGACACCAGTATCCGAAATGCCTCCGATACTGCCCCAAATTCTGGTATCGGTATCGGCGACTACAGGAGTTCAGGCGCTGATTCGATACCACATCATTTATGAAAATAAGTTTCTGTTTACTGATAAGCTCTATTAGCTCTGACACAGCTGCACTGTGCAGCCGATATCAGCGATGTGGCGATGTTTCACACTGATTCTCCCATCAGCACGATGCTTTTATCAGTTTGCTAATAACAGTCTAACCTGAGCCGGGCCTCTGATCGCTGATCATCTCACAGTCATGCAGGTGGAATATCACATCTGTTTTATAATGTAGCGGTATCGGTACTTGGTATCGGCCGATACCTATAGCACAAGTATCGGTATCAGAAGAATAAAATGGAATCAGAACATCTCTACTTATTGTTTTTCCTCTCCTCAGGCTTCTGGAGGAGCACGGCCGCCTTCGCAACACCATCGCCACCGCCCCGGTGGACGTCCTGGACCGGGAGGGGCGGAGCCTGCTGCAGCGCATGCGCCTCGGCCCCTCCCACGCCGACGCCCCCAATGAGGGCGGGGGAGGCGGGGGCACCTGGTTGTCGGGCGGGGCGGACTTCCAGAGCGTGGCGCCCAAAGTTGCGTCCCTGCTGGAGCGGCTGCAGGCGGCGCGCGCGCACCTGCTGCAGAGCTGGGCCGACAGGAAGCTGCACCTGGACCAGGCGCTGCAGCTGCACCTGTTCGAGCAGGACGCCGCCAAGGTGAGGGCCGGGGGGGGCGCGGGGGGCGGGGCTTCATGGCAGCAAACCGATGGTGATGTCGTCCTGACAACCGTGTCCGTGTCAGATGTCGGAGTGGATCGCTCACAGCAAAGAGCTGTTCCTGCAGAGCCTGGTGGAGCTGGGCCAGAGCCACGAGCACGCCGCGGAGCTGCAGGCGCAGCACCAGTGCTTCACCGCCAACTGCATGGTCAGTGCGCGCGCGTGCGCCCGCGTGTGAATGTGTCTGCGTGTTTTATAACGAGCATGTGTGCGCGCAGAACGGCAGCGTGAACGTGGACAGCGTGGTTACCGTGGCAGCGCGACTCGCAGAGGCGGGCCACTACGGAGCGGAGCGCATCGCCATGGTGTCGTCAAGGTTACAGGAGGACTGGAAGTCCCTGACGACGGCGCTGGAGGAGCGCAGCAACACGCTCGCCATGGCAACGGGCTTCCACCAGGGGGCAGAACAGGTGATGGACGGTAACCAGGGACAGCACGCGCGTTTCCTGACGCGATTCGTCATTACTGCAGATTTTTATCTTACGTTTGTTTTTTAAACCAGAACATGTGAAGTTTAACCAGCAACGACTTTTTCCCAACGAGCTGCAGATCTGAGAACGAAGCGATAAACCATTATATATATAAAAACATGAAATCTACAAAATTAAAAAAATCCCAGTTTTATGATATATGTATATATATATATATATAGCCTATATA
>JBAJHY010000009.1:476339-486844 GCA_037177095.1 Craterocephalus marjoriae | reverse complement strand
GTACATGCACGCGCGGCCGGGCCGGCTAGTAAACACAGAGCTGGAGATCAACACACAGAGGCGCTGTGTGACGTCGCACTATACTCCAGATGAAAATACACACCCGGTTCTTCACAAAAAGATTTTTTAATTCCTTCAGTGTGAAAACAATGATTTTTGCTTTTAGCTCCTTTAAGCATGGATCCAAAGCTGGATGGATCCATGCTTTCATGATGTTTCCAGCTGATTCTGAGCCTAGCATCTGTTCTTAGCTGACAGGAGGGGCACCCGGTGTGGTCTTCTGCTGCTGGAGCACATTTACTTCAGAAGCTGTTTTTTGTATTCTTGTAATGAAAATGTTTTTCCAAGCTGAGGTAAAACACTGAATTTGATTTCATTTGCTAAATGTAGTTATCTGTCATTTCTGTCTTTGATCACATGATGGTGCTGTTTATCTGAGGAGATGAATGTGGTCCAGGATGAATGCTCAGGTTAAGTAATCTCATATAGATGACAGAGTTAATAATACTTAATCTAAATTTTTAAAAACTCAAAAGTATTGAAATTATTGAAGACATCCAATTTGAAAAGTAACAATTACGGACAATAATGACTTGTTATCAGAAATATTGATAATATTTCAACATATTATAATTGTATTCTTTTTACAAATTTAATATTATCCCAATAGTAATAATTACTAAATTAACAGTTCATGCATTTTGATACATAAACAGTGTGTGTTATGAAACATTTTTAGGAATTATTGCATCAAAAATGATTAAACGGCAAATTCAAGGTTTTATTTTGTATAAATAAGCGAGTTCATTTATTTGTCAAGAATCATTCACACAGTTTTCAAGTGTATAAATATAAAGTTTCAAATTTTTCCACAACAAACAAAAAGCACATACAGACAAAAACATTAAATACATAATCAATACTTTCCATTGGAACAAATCAGCTCTTATTTACATCATATTTACACATAAAAACTGGTCCTCTGCTGCAGTTTACTCTGACTGAAGGAGGTCTGACAAACTTTTAAACCGACATGGAAATTTTTTTTAAAGAAAACACGTCTGAAGGAAGATTTTCTGACCAAGTTTCATTGCAGAAATTGGTGGTGTATTCCTAAAATATGACAGGATTATTTCCTGACGGAACCGGACAGCTGGGGCCTTCAAGACTTCAGATGGACGAAAATGGAGGAATGTTAATGGGGTTGGCCTCCATCCTTAATCAGACAGAATGGATGACTCCATCTGAAAAACTGAGCTGAGTCTTAAAATACTTGTCATACCTTAAAAAAAGAAACCAAATAAAAAATGTGTCCATTTCTAAAAATGGTATTTCCTGGCATTAACGTGGTTTCATCTCCACCTGATACACCGCCTACCCCTGTAGGTCATTGGGGACATTTTAGTCCTTTCAGTTCATTGTCCCCTCAGTTTCTGGTTATTTACCCGCATAGAGTATAGTGTGTCTCTTGAAATCTTTGAGATTCCAGTTTCCATTTTTTCTTGAAAGGTCAACAGGACAAATTCCGACCCTGTTGGGTCATTAAAGGACATATAAGTCCTCTTCCAAAAAACTGCTATAAAAAAATAAAGATTTTTTTCTGTGATTTCTCTCAAATTCTTCAATTAACTTCACTCCTAAACATAAAATACCAAATATGTATTTACTGAATGAATTCTAACCTTTAAATACTAATTCAATCAAATGATGTCAGTTTTTTGTGAAATAAATACACATGAAATTATTTTTTTTCCCAAAATAATTCATGTAATGTGATGACATATTTTTATATTAAATTTAAAAAAAAGTTTTACTCATATTTTACACATTTATGAATGGTAGAGAAAAAGATTTCCCAGCTCTAAACATGTATTTTATAGAAAAAAAACAATATTGTGTATCACGTTATTCATATTGCAATGAAAGAGTTAAAATACTTTAAATCGATGTATATTTGGTAGTTTTGACTTGGAAGTAAGTAGATTAAAAATCTGAGATTCTGGGGTGGAAAATATGAATCTTCAATGCAATTATCAGTTTTGTGGGGCAGGAGTGTTTTGTCCTTTAACAATTTGAAGGGCCGTAAATTATAAATCTAACTGCAGAAAAAGCAATGCATGAAAATAGGTGTCAATACGTGACATTTTTCATGCTTAAGACTGATCTTGAAATTAAATCTTTATCCACTTAAATATAATATATTGAAAATATCTGTTTTACACATTTGGTAATTTTGAGTAGGACTGAATCTGATTAAAAGATTTGAGAGGGAACGGGAGAGAAATATCAATCTGTAATATTTTTTGTCCACCTTTGACCCAACAGGGTGGTAAGCTGAGGCAAACCTTAATGGTTTAGAAGCAGAGGTGGGAAGAAAGGGGCTGGAAGAAGCTCATTTCTGCTGGAAAAATCATTTTCACTTGGTGAATTTTTACAGTCAGTTTCCCTTTGCAGGACTGGCTAAATGTATAGGCTATGGACTATGAACAAAATTTTGCTTAAAATCTGTAAAAATTAAAATAAGATTAAAAAAAAGCACTTTTTCTTTCCTCATTCCTATTCTATTAAGACTAAAGTAAAAGAG
Organism: Craterocephalus marjoriae; assembly: GCA_037177095.1. NCBI lineage: Eukaryota > Metazoa > Chordata > Actinopteri > Atheriniformes > Atherinidae > Craterocephalus > Craterocephalus marjoriae. The sequence goes on along the minus strand of JBAJHY010000009.1, from coordinate 484,260 downwards.
ATAATAATTCCGCGTTCTGGTGGTCTTCATCAGTACAGTGATGAAGAGTTGGAGATGAAGTTGTGCTGTCTTTTCTATCCTGGCAGGAATGAGCTTCGATGTGAAGATCGAACACGAAGAAATATCGATGTGGAGCATTTTGTCTGAAGAGTATCTTCAAATCTTGCTCATGACGTAAAAAGACTAATTTCAGCCACAAATACTAGTGTGTGTGTGTGTGTCTGTGTGTATTTGTGTATTTTGAGGGTGGACAGTGCTGCAGTGTGTTGATCTTTGTGGGGGTCTATAGAACTTGATAGATAAGGTTTGGGTCCTGGCTGGCAGTTGGGGAGGGGACCTGAATGGGCCCCGGAGCTGTCCCCACCTCGCTGATGGGAGCTGTGATCAGGGACCCGGGGCCCTCGGCAACGGGCAGCAGGCTGCTGTTGTCTGTGGAGATTCGCTCCACGATGCTAGACAGGCAGTCCAGACTGGAGACCACGGAACTCCGCTCACTCCTTGGACCACCTGACCAAAAAACACAAAATCACTGTGTCGTCAGATTTTTATTTTATTCCATTGTTTCATCTTTTATGTTGGGTAAAAAATGCAAATGCAATATTTGATAATGAGAAATCAATAAACCAAAACCATTAAGTAAAGACTTTTTATCCATAGTAGTTTCAGTGCAAAAAGATGCCGTTCCCCCGGCGAGCAAAGGTGGAAGCTTCCAGCCTGCTAACATGCTGCTTTTCAAGTTTCTCAAATTTATCATAAAAGTAATAAAATAAACCAAGCTACAATAAAGAAAACAAAAATATTTTGAAGCTGCCCACTTAGAAAGAAACAGAAGTCAGTTTCACTTTAACTTTTTCTTTAAAAGTTTTTTTTAAGATTTTAAACACAATATTGTGATTCATTTAGCTTCACTGTCAGCTGCTTTCAGTCTTTCTCTTGTCTCACTTTAGGTAAAAAAAAATTTAATGAAATAAAATTTTACCTTTGTGAGTGTCGGAGAAATAAGAGCTGCTTTCATAACTTCCTCTTCTGGTGGACTGACAGCTCGGTCCATTAAAATCCGTCTGCAGGAAGAAGAAGACCATTTAGAGATGGAAAATAGTAACATGGAAACCCCAAAGAATTACAAGCTAATAATATCAATTTCCAAGGGCTAAATTCATTCCCGTAACCAACAGCTTATTATAGACCGAAAAAAACAAACATCGAGCTGTAGGAAACTGTCGCAAAACTAAATAAAATAAACTCTTCCAAAAGACTGGTCTCATAACAACTAGTTTTATTACTTTTCTCTTTTTCCCTTAAAAAAGTCTGAGAGTTAAATAAAAATAAATAAATGAATCTTTTTCCAACACACAATATTGAATTTGTCGGACAGCCTCTGAACTGAAATATAATTTCCATCCATTTATGCCCGGAGAGGTTTAATTTGTCAACGGACATATATGGTAAATTATAATAACAACAACAATAGTAATAATAATAATAATAATAATAATAATAATAATAATAATTTCAGTTTAAAATCAAAACTAAGTTTTAAAATAGCTGGACAAAAAACACTCATATTTACGCGAGTCCGACTCAAAGAACGGAAAAGCATATCTGCTTCTTCGGCCCGAAACTATATAGTAACTTACTTCATATTATTATTATTATTACTATTATTATTATTATTATTATTATTATTGTTGTTGTTGTTGACGTTGTTATTATATTTTATAATTATCCTACTATTTAAAAATAAAAAAAAGTGTTGTAGGCACGCTGCACCATCTGAAACAAAAAATAACGGAAGAATTATGAGGCAATAACTCAGATGATCTTGCATGCATTTAATGAAATTAAATTCAATTAACATATTTGATGTACATTTAAGTTATTTGCGTCAGTTATCAGATTTAAAGAGGATTGGCTGAAAAGAAGAAAACTCTGAAGTGACCCAAGCTAAAACTTCCCCTCGGACCAGACACCCCTGTCGGCCTGTGGGTACTCACCATCCCGTCGGAGCAGTTGGAGCGGGGGCTGGACGCGTCCGAGTCCCCGCTGTAGTGCTCCAGCACCGGGTAGAAGCTGTCCTCCTGGCCGCCGCGCAGCAGCGCCTGCAGTGACTCGATGTAGCTGATGGCGTTGCGCAGGATCTCCACCTTGGGCAGCCTCTGGTTCGGATTGGCTGTCGTGCACCGCTTCAGGGTCTCGAAAGCGTCGTTGACCTTGCTTAGCCGCCGGCGCTCGCGCAGCGTCGCAGCTTTCCGCCTGTCCGCGTTGGTGGTCTTCCTCTTGCAGGCTTTACAGGCCCACAGCAAGCAGCGGCCCGCCTGGTGGTGCCCGCTGGGCGCGCGGACGTGCTCGTCGTCCTCTGCCTCGGCATGGTGGTGGAGGTGCAGGAGCGACGACGGGGAGGAGGAGGCGGTGGACGAAGGGGAGGAGGAGGGTGAAGAGGAGGAGTCATCTGGCTTCAGCAGGCCCACATGGACTAGCCGCGGGTCCAGGTCTTCGAAGAAGTGCATGTCGCTGGTGTTGAAGCAGGGGTCGTCGTAGAAGTCATCAGGGGCGGGAATGGGGAAGGAAATATCCGACAACTCCATGGTTCAGAGTCCAAAACACTCCAAAATCCAGAAGAGCAGATTCTTCAGCCCAAAGCAAACTCTTCTTTATAGGAACGAAGAAGAAGGATGAGGAAGAGATTAGCAGGATCTGGGAGTTCAGGGGAATGTAGAGTCCTGTCACTCACTGGTCTGTACCCGTTCTGTTGCTGACCTGGATCTTCTTATACCTGGGACCCTGAGAGGGGTGGGCTCAGTATTAGGGGATCCACTGAGGTTTGACCAATGGGCAGGCAGCAGGAGGGTTTTACAACTTCACGGTAATTAGTTTGGGCCTACAATTACCCCGAACCGCAGCAGAACCAGGAACACGGAGGCGAGAACGAGGAAAATCTGTAGTCTGACACACAGGCACAATATAGGCTATACACATCATATCCTATATGAATATGAAATAATGAAACATTGCAGCCTATTTTTTTTTTGTCAATATTCGCCTTTGTGTCTTATTTTTGTTTGTTGTTGTTGTTAATTAACGTTAATCATCGAGGCATAGAAAAATATATTGTGTATGCGCACTGTGCCGAGAGGGACGAACACATTTTTCTAAATGTTTCATTTGATTTAAATGCATTATCAGTCCTGATTGAAACATGAAAGTATTGATTTAGGTCTGTATCGACCTAATGCTTCCACAGACATACCATAAAAATCAGACATTGAAAATAAAAGCATGCAGTTGGAACTATAGAAATAGATATAATAATAATCACTAATATTTACAGCAGAAGCAACAACAATAAGGATAATAATAATAGGAAAATAGAAAATAACATTTTTATAAATAAAACTAATGATTATATAGAATAGATTAGACGAAAGTTTAACATTTCCATTGTAATATAATAATAATGATAAGTATAATCATAATAATAATAATAATAAATTCTTAACCATTTGATCATTACTATAAAAGGCATTTTAAAAATATATTTTATTGATTGTAACTGAACGAAATTTTCCTGAAGGTGTGGATTTATTCAATCCTGTTGGTTAACGTTTCCACTTTCAACTTGAAGCGTCTTCAGCAGCTGAAATTTATAAACCAGATGAATAAAAACAGAAGTGGCTTAAATATAAAACAAAAACTCCAAAAATCAATAAACACTAGCGCGTTTCTTTTGTTTAAGGATAGAAAAAAAGATGTGGATGTTTATCCCACAACATTGAACACAGCATCCAGACCAGCGCCCATACTTTATCAGGACTGCGTTACGTTAAGTCAAGACATAAGAGCGTAAGTGCTGCATGAATGTGTGAACTGATCAATCACATCAAATGTCCGTTTATTTTTAGATGGATGGAGTCTTTTTTCAACTGTGAGCAGTCGGAGGAGATTTGTTGACCTCCTCCTCTCTGTCTGCAGCTCCTCTCTTAGCTGTCATCACTGTACCCACAAACATCAAAATGCACTTTTTCAGTCTCTCTACACTTTTTCACTTGCAGTAAAGACCCGCAGCGGCTGGAGGGCGCTGCGGAGCAGATGGACCTCCATTATCCTTCGCAGGGCTGCGGGGGCTGAAGAACCCATCCTAGCAGATGCTGTCGCTGAAGGGCAGGACAGGCTGCCAATCTCTGGGAACATTTGAAAAGTTTCCCATTATTATCTCTTTACTGACTTTTAATAAAGAGAAAAATATCAATCTGACAAAGAAATTCAAATTCAAATTAAATTAATTAAAACGAATTGGAGTTTGCATGTTCCCCCATGTATGCTCTCACCAGGTCTCATGTAGTCTGGCTTCCTCCAACTGTCTAAAGACATGCATGTTACGTTAATTTGAAACTCTGAATTCTCCCTAGGGTGAATGGTTGTCTGTTTGTGTCTCTGTGTGTCCCTGTGATGGATTGATGACCTGTACAGCTGGAATTGTAGGGATAGGCTCCACTTCACCTGCAACCTTGAATTGGATACAGGAAATGAATGATTAAAAATAGACAACCCTTTTTCCAGGTATTTCACCAGTTCCACTTAACTGAGTTATATACAGTTAACAGATTTCATGATACTGTCAGAAGAGCGCTGGAGCACGAGACAATTCAGGGTGTTTTAGGGTCCAAACCGACAGGCCTGAGGAAGAGAAGCACTAAATTCCCTGAAGAGGCTGTGACTGTGGAAGTCCTCTTGCAGCGTCTCAGCTTCTTCTACACCATCATGAGTCAGAATGGGATGGACTTGGATCTCATCAAACAGGTGGTCAAGCAACAGTTTTACATCATCTGTGCGGTCACACTCAATCACCTGCTGCTGAGGAAGGACATGTGCTCATGGAGCAAAGGCCTGCAGATCAGGTACTACGAGGATTGGAGAACTTGGAGTTCATTATATAGGATTGGTAAATTTTTGTTCATGTTGCTCCTATTGCATTTTAAGTGAACCAGAATAAATCACTAATATTGTTGTGTGATCAAACCATCCATCTGTTCTCCATACCCGCTCGATCTTGTTAGGGATCTGGGGGACTATTAATGCACAACAGGCAGAAAAATATCCTGGACATCACAGGGCTGCAGAGAAACAACCACACATGCTCCCTCGTAGTAATGACCAATTTAGGATCATTGGCATGATCATAGTTTTATAATTAAATGTCTTAAAGTTAAACTCTTACAAAGAGCTCTACTGTTTCTTTCTAATTAACTATATGTATATTGCATTAGTCTTTGATTTTTAAACCTAAATTTTCCCTAAAGTTTCCATTTTCAAACAAAAGCCCGATTGATCACACATACCGTATGAGTCATCTTGTTCCAACACTTGATTTGAAACCTGCTTTTATGTTTACAGTGAATTACCTAAATTAACCGTGAAAAAACAGCTGTAGCTCATAAAGGGTAAACCTGACATTGTGCTTTTGTTTATTTAGATGAGAATATATCAGCATCGAGAGCCTGGATGAGACCTGGCTTTGCTTTTGATGTTTCCTTTGTGTTTACAGCAGACATGCTCTTTTTTCCCTCTTTGTCTCAATCTAACCACAAATACAAGATATGATCTGTGGAGACTTTACACGTCAGCGCAACGTGTGAACTTCATGCTTGTTTTAAGTATTTTAAGAACAACTGGGCAACGTAAAGAAAGCGGTTCTCTGAGTGAGAGTGCAGGCTGTAGATGTGCTGCTTACATTTCTTTTTCATGACTTTTTTTTTGCAGCGTCAAGCTTGAGTGCCTGCTGTCCCATTGCATCATCGCGCCCATGCTGGCGCTGGATCCCGCTCTGCCAGCCAACGTTACGCTCAAAGAGCTGCCGGCGCTCTCCCCATCCTTCTCTGCTGCCAAAGAGCTGCTGCTCATGAGCAAAAGCTTCCACCCGCCCACTTCGGTCTCTGTGGTCGTCTTCCATTTGCAGGCGGACGGTAAAAAGCACACAGAAGAAGAGAGAGGAAACCGTTTTTTTATTTTTGATGCAGGAAATGGTTTTGAACTGCAGAGGGGTGATGTTGGAGGGAAACCTGCAGCATTAGCTCAGATTTTTTAAGCCTTTAAACCAGCGGCAGGTTTAGGATCTGAAAAAGTTTCCATTCACACTGAATTTGGGTCACCTGGTTTACATTTTCCCACACACGGACACGTTATCACTCTGTTGTAGATAACAATGATTGTCCTGCAGGTTCTCTCCTTTAAACAAGATTCCACGTTGCTCTTTAGCTTTTTCTCTGAAACACGTTTGGTGATGCTGACAGGTTACAAGTTTCTGTTCTGGATGCGGCAGATCCTCCTGGATTGTGCGCTCAGTACTTTGATAATAAGCTGCTCCACAGCGTTTCTTCTGAATTAAAATGAAAGAAAAACAGAGCTTTAGTTTCAGCTGCCTCTCCTGTGGATCTGTTGGGTTCTGGTTGGATCGGACTCTCAGATTCAGCTGATCTCTCATACCCAGACTTTTAGTCTGTGAGCAGATGAGAAACTCATTAAAGATGTAGGTGAAAGACACCTGGGGGGCAGAAAAGATGGCTATGATGTGAAGAGGTTCACTCTGCCTGGCCTGACCGAATCTCATATATGATGAGATTTCACCAATTGGTTTTATTAACTGGTTGTTTTTACAACACCGGATATGTTTGCATCCATTTTAAAAGGATGTTAGATGTGTCCTGAAAAACCTGTTGCAGCCAAATAAAGAAGGAAAGATGCGTTTTTTTTTTTATTAAAGGGAAAAAGAGACTGCATGCCCTCAAATGCAACTTGGACTGTTTTAGATTCTCTTTCCATAATATAAGGAATAAGCATAAAAACACATCAAACTAATCAGATTATGTATAATATTATGCATAAAACTCTGTTTATGAGTAATCTGAGGCAGGGTTTGAGGAAAATTTTGTGGTGACTTTTATTAATGAAAGTAACAATATTTGGACCGATTAGACTCTCTTAGAAGATCTATCCCCTTTAATCTCCTAGTTTTATATTTTTTCTAATTCTGAGATATTCAAATGGTCAGGATTCCAGGCTTTTACCCGAGTTGTTCTCTCTCTCTCTTTCTTTCTCTTTCTGTCTCTCTTCTCGTGACAACCTGCTTCCAAGCAGGTTAGATTTCAACCTTAAGTGTTTACATGATGCACCGTTAGATGTAGATGAGGTTTTATCAGGAAAATGAAGAATGAGTGAGAACATGAAGGAGAAAATTGGAAAAGAAAGTTTGGAAAATATCAGCTGTATTCCAACTAGGCAACAATACTCTAAAGCTAGACTGTAAGTGTTGGGAAATTTGAGGCTGTTTAATGTTTGCATGGTTTATGTGTAAAACTTTTTCTAACATATGTTGCCATGGTTCTGTTCTGTAGTCCAGTTCCCGGGTCGGCCTGCAGGTTAGATGGTGAAGCACTGAGTCCCAAAATGTTACATTTATTATTCTTAATTCACCTTAATTTGATCAGATTAAACAAAGATTCTCTGTTTTACCAATAACTGATGGGATTTAAATCATGCTGTTTATATAGTGGGTTTAAATAGAGTTGTTCAAGGCAGCTGCAGCATTTTACGCCCAATCGATGATTCATTCTGTCCACATTCACACGCTGGCATCCAGTCTGCACCAGCAGCCTCTCCTCACATTTACCAGTGTTGCAAACATCAGCGGTTGGAGGACACAGTAATATGAACCAATTTTTTTCCTTAATCACGATTTACGATATAAACCTTTCACAAAAAGTTGGAGATATTGCTATTGTTATTTACAGAGTACTTTTCCTGTTTGGTCAGATTTTTATTGAAATCAGTAAAAGTTCCGATTGATTCATTCATTACTAATAATGAATGAGAAGAAACACCATTTTCATTAGTTTGATATTTAACTCCTATTTATGAAAAAATAAAA
>JBAJHY010000008.1:24113545-24124147 GCA_037177095.1 Craterocephalus marjoriae | reverse complement strand
GATTTTCTGGGACATTTTGACCCTTTTAGCAGATTTTTCATTCAACTTCAGGCCAGTTTTGTTCTGTTTCCCCTTCTCTTTTTGAAGAACTTCAACATTCTGGTTTCACTGATGACGGGTCACTGAAGGCACATTTACAACCCTTAACCGTTAACTGAACAATATGTTTTTCTTTTGCTCAGATGTTTTAATCATCTTCAGTCCTAATCAATAGTACCAAGTATGTCATCATTCAGAGGATTTTAACCCTTTAAATTCCCTTTTTCTCACTATTTTATTAGAAAAAAACACAATAACTGTTATTTTCAACCCGTTCAACATAGTTTGGGTGTTTGGGGATGAAGTGTAAGGGTCAGTCTAAGCTAACAACAGTCAATATCAGCTGATAATCAGCTACAGTTAGATGCACCAGCTGTATGGCTGCACACTGGTGGACTGTTTGAACAACATTTGTGAACTGAACATGTACCTTACCAGCATGCACATAGAGATCTGATTGGTCCAGGAGTCTGCTTTCATTAGGAGCTCTTCGTTGGCCCTGGAATATTTTGCTTTATTAGAGCCGTTTGTAATTAAACCTTTTTAGACCATCATTTCCTCGTCACCTTCTTCGTCATAAAAAGCGTTTGCTGTTGACGTAAACCAACCGGGCATCATCAGTTTTCTGGTTCGATTAATAATTTATTACCTTCCGTGTCCTTGATGGACAAAAATGTCCCACTGGATTCCATTAAAACCACATTTATAATTGTAACTACTATGACTCCCTGCATCCCCTGCTGCTAGCATTTTTCTCTGTTTAATGCGGTGTGTTGCCATGGGGACTCACTCTGGGCTGCGATTGGCTGCGTCTGTCCGGGTGCTGTAGACTCAGATCAGAAAAACGGACCATTTGGGGTTGTGACTTCCCGCCTATGCCCAAGAGAAAACATGGAGCTTCTGCGAATCTGACTTCTGATGAACCCAGAACAATCCGCACACCTCAGGATTAAACATCTTTTAACCCTGCGAATGACTGTGTGAAAATTGTGTGGTGTGTATTTTAGACTGAAATCTACCTTTTTAGGATATTTTTTTCATTTGAATTCATTTTTCATTTAATTCTCCCTGTGAAATAAACAGGAACACTTTCATGCTGCAGTTTTTATGCCACTGACTCCCTTTCAAACAACATGTTTTAACCACACACTGAAGTAAAACTTTGCAGTTTTATCAATGGTTCCATGGATTCATGGTGGTCAGGGACTAGAATTTTATCCTTCACTGTTTTCCACCAGGAGTCACTACTTTTTCCATCTATGGTCAGTGTAGCCAAAACAGAGAAAACTGTGACATTCATAGATTTGAATATTGTTTCAGGCTGATGCAACACATTTTCACACAGGGTTTATTTAAGGACGCTGTAATGTGGTAAGGATGTGAGTGTTGGGAAATGAATGTTTGTGTTCACGTGGATGGTTCAGAGCACTGTGTGTTCTAAAAACTGAATCTGTTTTCTGTACACAGTCAGAACCAGAAACTATAAAGACTCAGCATAGAAAGAACCAGAAGTACTTGGATGAGCTGAAACCAGCACAGGTAAGGGACACAACATGCTGCTAAGCCACACTAGGCTATGCAATGCCACTGTATGCCATGTTAAGTTGCGCTATGGTATTTTATGCAATGTTTTGCACTGGGCACATGACATCTTATTAAAGAATTAATAAAAGGAATCATCCCTCATAATTATTTCACAACAGTTGAACACAGTTTTTACATCCACTGATCGCTGGCTGTCCTGGAATAAAATAAAATAAAATAAAAAGCAGTCTAGCAGGTAATTTAATGTTATACTGTAAGATAATAGTTGAGGTTATATGAGCGTGAAATTGTTTCTCTAACTTTCTCTCCTGTGTTTCTCTTTAAGCAGAGTGAAGTGATGCTGGCCTCCCTCCAGCAGGGGGCGACATCCCGCAGGCCGTAAGCACGTCTCGTCCCTGTTGCGGCGCCATGTTGGAGGTTCTGCCGGGCCGGAACTTCTCCCACAGCAGCTTCGTGTTCAGAGGCTTCCCGGCGCTGTGGAGCCGGCGGCGGCTGCTGGCGCTGCCGCTGTGCGCCTGCTTCCTGTCGGTGCTGCTGGCCAACTCGCTGCTGGTGTTGGTGGTGCGGCGTGGCGAGCGCCTGCACAGCCCCATGTACCTGCTGATCTGCGCGCTGTGCGTGGTGGACGTGCTGGCGGTGGCGGCCGTCCTGCCCGGCACGCTGCTCGGCCTGCTCCTGGACTGGAACCGCATCTCGCTGGCCGGCTGCCTGCTGCAGATGTTCTCCTCCCACTTCCTGTCCTCGCTGGAGTCCTCGCTGCTGCTGGCCATGGCGCTGGACCGCTACGTGGCCGTCTGCGCGCCGCTGCGCTACGCCCGCCTGGTGGACGGCGCGGCGCTGCTGAAGCTGCTGCTCTGCTCGCTGGTGCGCAGCGTCTCCATCATGGCGCCGCTGGTGGGCCTGGCCGGGTCTCTGCGCTTCTGCGGCTCCAACGTGATCCGGCATTGCTACTGCGACCACATGGCGCTGGTCAGCCTGGCCTGCGGCGCCACGGAGCGCAGCCGGGCCGCCGGGCTGGCCGTCATCGCCTGCGTGGTCGGCGTGGACATCCCCGTCATTGTCTTCTCCTACGGGAAGATCCTGGCGGTGGTCCTGCGGGCGGCGGCGGGCAGCGAGGCGCGACTCAAGGCCGTTCACACCTGCAGCACCCACCTGATGGTGATCAGCTGCTTCTACCTGGTGGGCAGCGTCACCTTCCTCTCGCACAACCTCAGCATCCCCATAGCAACCGACGTCAACACCTTCCTGGGGCTCCTGTACATCCTGCTGCCGGCCACCGTCAACCCCATCATCTACGGCGTCCGCACCAAGGAAATACGCAGCGGCCTTTCCAGACTTTTCCGGCCCGGAGTCCCGTCGGTGAAGGTGTTACCCGGGAAAACTGGACCCAGCAAAGCGCCACCTGTCAATCATTCTCCTGTCTCATCAGGAAAAGATGGAGGAGCCGCTTTACGAAACACGGAATGCAGTTTCCTCCCGATCACAGATAAATAAAGACTACTGGAACAAAACTCATCTTCCTCACACACACTCTCACACACAGGCTTCCTGGCAACATAGACGATGCACATGAAAGGGCACAGTTTAATGCTTTTCTCCATCAGATAATCAATAAACCACATTTACACATTCCTGTGGTGTGTTCAGGGACACTCAGACGTCAGAGACTCGTCTTTAATATGCATTTTTTTAGACTCAGATAAATGTTTCTGCACCTGGACCCGCTCCTCCCTCACCTTCATCACCTCCTCCTCCTCCTCAGTATAAGCTCCTCCCCCTCATTCTAAAGAAGTTTTAAAGTTAAAGTAGGTACTAAATGTACGTTTTTACTAAAAAATATGTTTACCTTTTTATTTGACCCTTTACAATTACTGTAAATATGGCACTTTCTGCCACAGAACTCCTTCATTTCACCAATGTGTGTCATGAATCGCTGGTCCGATCCCTCTGTGAGCTCCATGCGGCTTGGAGCTGCTTTTTGTGGTGATCCGTCGTTATTTACAGCCGCTACAGGCTCTGTGATGCAGCCTGGAAGTGACGTCATCGAAGTCTTAACTCAGAGTTAATGGCTGTAAATAACGACGGATCGCCACAAAAAGCAAGTCCAAGCTGCTTTGAGCTCACAGAGGGATCATAGCAGCGATTCCTAACAACACATTGGTGAACTGAAGGAGTTTTGTGGCAGAAATTGCCGTATTAAGAGGCTGTGCGAGCTGGCCCCATTCACTTCCATTATATTGGACGTTCGCTGGTCCTGAGTGGATCTAAATATCTCCTGAAGGAGTTCAAGTTACACCAAAACTGTCTGGGTGAGGAAATGATCGGATTTCATGCTAGAAAATAGGTCCTGGTTGTCATGCAGGAGCGAACTGTGGAGGCTGCAGTGCCGCTGACCCTGCATTCACACCAAGCACTTCCATTCGCTCCCGCCCGTATTTCAACGCTTCATTCACGCGTCAAAAATAACTTCCTGCAGTGGGAAGGCTTGCTAGTCACTTCAGTCAACAAAGAACTTGGCTGAGCGTGGTAATTATGAGAGTTGCACCGTTGTACCTGCTTTGGAAGTCGGGAAACCAAAGCCGTCGGCATGTTTTGGTTCACCAGATCCTTCAGAGTCGCTCAGAGCTAGGTGAATTTCACCATCTTATCCAGGAGTTACGTCTGGATGACGGCCGCTTCCAGGACTATTTCAGAGTCTGCTCACTAACTTTCCTCCAAGCAGATTCTTCTAGTTCCTGTTTTCATGGGACATATCTGTGGTGTCATACAGACACGGAGGCCCACACACCGCTACTATGAACTTTTCCGATTGTTCGCTCGTAAAATCCACTCGAGTTAAATTTTTTTTTAACTCCAGCGAACGGGCTGAAATCGCTCCATTTGCGCAAGCAGAAGCATAGATGGGGTTTTTCCAAATTCGCCACAAAGGCGCCACCCCGAGCAAATGGGCATCAGTTCACGTCTATACACCAACTTGATATTATTCATTCATGCGAATAATTTTACTCGTACTGGTGTGAACGCGGGGTAAGACCCATAGATGGCAATTGCTAGTTCAAAAACTTAAGATTACATAGAGTCCCTTTAAATCATTATTAATTTGACAAACTCGCAGATAACAAATATGACACTATGAGCATGACATCACCAGGACTCAGGGAGACATGGTGCCTTTGGGTTTTACATGGTTTTGAAGCAGACGATGATGCTTGGAAATGATGAAGCATGAGCCGACACAGCGTACTGATGCTGAGTCGTAGAGAGGATCGGTATATTTCATGCAGCGGATCCTCGGCCTTTCTGCGGTCGGACATCTTGCAGGTCTGAACTGCAGATGAGTCCCGGCGCCGCTCGGGCGGTGAACAGTCAAAGTTGGCAGTGTTGACGCTGGGGGACGAAACACGACGTCCTCCGGTTGGTTCTCTAACAGAAACACGTAGGATAAGAGACTCTAGAGGCATGCTGCCGGCACGATGCGGCACGACGCCGGCCCAGCGTCCCCACCGGCTGGCCACGGCGTGGGGAGCTGCTCCGTCTGAAAACAGGAGGCTGCGGTATTCTAGCTGTTTACACCCTGCAGGACGCAGAGGGGACGAACATGAACGGGACACAAACACGGCACCACCGAGTGTTGGAGGGGTGTCCAGACTGGCTCCGCCCACTGGGAGCCTCCGTCAGCTAACGGCCCGACGCCCGCCGGCTCTATCTGTCCGTGAGTTTGGGAGAGTCCACCGGTTCCTCCTCTTCCTCCTTCTCGTCCTTCGCTCCAGTCAGCCGCTGCCGGGCGAAGTCCTCGAAGATGATGTCATCATCGCTAAACGACAAAAAAGGTCATGAAGGGTACTTCAGTGGACAGAGTGGATCTGCTGCTCTGTTCTCTGATTGGATGCATTTTATGTTCTGCAACTGTATTGAGGACCAAAGTGAACCAACATTTGCAGCCAATCACATTCATTTTTTTCTCTTAAGGCTCCTCCCAGTTTACCAGAATCTGTTCCCTCTGAGGTTAAAATGAGCTCATTAAACTGACTTTCAGCCCCTCCCGCCTCAGATGCTCCTGTTACCTGAGCGCCCACCTGTGAAGGGGAGGGGCTACCTGAGGAGAAAACACTGCCTTCAGGGAAAACGGAGCAAACAGCATGTTCTCCATCACAGGAAACCGGAACTCGTGGTTCCAGTTGGAGTTTGAGTCCGAGTGGAGTCGGCAGAGATCAGAGGTGTGTTCGGATTCCCTGGAGCCGGACGGAGGCAGAGCTCAGCGGGAACTACCAGAGATAAGTCTGCGTTTCTGCAGACCATCCACTCCACTCGGAGCCAAACGTGATTACACAGCTCATGGCAACGTGAGCGGACGAGGCTCCTCGCTCCGTCTTTAATGGCTGCAGCTGGGAAAAGTGTTTGTCTGCTCTCTGCTGACACCAGGAAGCCATTTCCTGCTGCGCGCATTAAGGCGCATTAAGGCCCAGCCTCTGGAGACGGCTTCATCAGCGTTAATGCTTCAGCAGGAAACCCGAGAAGAGGCGGCCAATCAGGAGAGGCGGGGGTCGACCACTTACTTTGTGTCAAACTGGATCAGGTTGGTGTCGATGGGAGCTTCATCTGGAGCTGCGAGAGACGGAGGAAGGGATCACAGCTCATCGTAATTCCTTCTAATTCTGCCACTGTGTTGCTTTTAAAGAGCACGATAAATAAATAAAGTTGCATCCCACGTGACTGCATGTGGCCAGATGTGGGTTCAGGACTCACCGTCGCGGTAGATGGACTCCTCTAACGGCTTGGGGTGCATCAGCGTGAACGGCAGCTCCACGGAGACGTCGCTGGAAAACACACGGTTCAGCTTAGAGAGGCAGCTTCATCGCATTCATTCATTCATGTGAGACTGGATTACCGCCACGTTCAGGTGACCTTTGTAAATCTCAGCGTGGGGTCAGTGTTTCATCCACCGCAGAGGAAAGGTTACCTGGCAGCCAGATCTCCGAGGAGCCTGAAACCAACAAGCACAGATGAGTTTCAGCCGGTTTCAGCTGCTACGATGCTGAAGCATCAATAGAACTCGGGCCACTGCCTCTTCTAACACTGTTAACACTGTTAACACTGCTAAAACAGCTAAAACTGCTAAAACAGCTAAAACTGCTAAAACAGCTAAAACTGCTAAAACAGCTAAAACTGCTAAAACTGCTAAAACAGCTAAAACTGCTAAAAAAGCTAAAACTGCTAAAACTGCTAAAACTGCTAAACTGCTAAAACTGCTAAAACAGCTAAAACTGCTAAAACAGCTAAAACAGCTAAAACAGCTAAAACTGCTATAACTGCTAAAACTGCTAGAACCGCTAAAACAGCTAAAACCGCTAAAACAGCTAAAACTGCTAAACTGCTAAAACAGCTAAAACAGCTAAAACTGCTAAAACTGCTAAAATTGCTAAAACTGCTAAACTGGTAAAACAGCTAAAACAGCTAAAACTGCTAAAACTGCTAAAACTGCTAAACTGCTAAAACAGCTAAAACTGCTAAAACTGCTAAAACAGCTAAAACAGCTAAAACAGCTAAAACAGCTAAAACTGCTAAAACTGCTAAAACAGCTAAAACTGCTAAAACAGCTAAAACTGCTGAAACTGCTAAAACAGCTAAAACAGCTAAAACTGCTAAAACTGCTAAAACTGCTAAAACAGCTAAAACAGCTAAAACTGCTAAAACAGCTGAAACTGCTAAAACAGCTAAAACTGCTAAAACAGCTAAAACTGCTGAAACTGCTAAAACAGCTAAAACTGCTAAAACTGCTAAAACTGCTAAAACAGCTAAAACTGCTAAAACAGCTGAAACTGCTAAAACTGCTAAAACTGCTAAAACTGCTAAAACAGCTAAAACTGCTAAAACTGCTAAAACTGCTAAAACTGCTAACATCAATAAAGCCAGTAATACTGCTTAAGCTGTTTGTTGCTTGTGCCGATAATGTGGCGAATGCCTTCGGCTTTTATTCACATTTAATGAGGATTAAAGGCGGATCTGAGATCCTAGATGTTCAAATGGACAACAGAAGCTGTAAAATTGTGGGAGATCATTTCAGCATATATATATATTTCAGCATTTAGCATATATCTTGTAGCTCTGCAGTCGAATTATGAATTATGTGTTATCACAAATTTTTTCAGCCGGATTTCCTTATTTTCAAAGTACAGGTCAATTTATGCTTTTGAATAACATTTCAAGTGCATCTATAGCACTTGCCATTTTGTCCCACTGTTTGGCTTTTGCCAGTCTTTTGATTCCACTTCTGACTGGGACTGAGGTAAAGTTAGTTTTAGGTTTTAATATTCAACAGATATTCAGACACCCAGTCTCCCGACTGACTGTCTGAATATCTGTTGAATATCAAACCTAAAACTAACTTTACCTCAGTCTGACTGAGCTAAAAATGACTGATTTCAATTATTTGATCTCAGCCAGCAGAACCTCGATCTCAGAATTGGTGAAATTCTTCTTAATTGATCTCGATGCCATTTTTGTGAATGAACATGTTTTGCTTAATATGGACTTATAGGGGCGTTAATTATGCAAATGGTCACTTCTCGTGAACGCGCGCTGACTTACATACAGGTGGAATGCATCAAGTTTACGAAGGACATTTACGGATTAATCTGACGTTAAAAGAGTTTCTTGAATCTGACGTGGCACACTCGTAGGAGCTCATTGTAGGAGAAGTAAGAGAAGGCTACGACAAGAATACGAAAATGTTGAATGAGGGCCAACATTTCTTTTTTTTTGTAACTTAATATTTTTCTTCACATCTCAGTCACATCTCATTTCCAGGGGTTCCTTCCCATCAGTGAAAACCGGGGTTGAATCCAGCAGGATGTCCACGTATTCATGCTCCAGCACACTTGATTTGATCCATTACATGTGATGCAGGTGTTTTGTGACAGGAATATATTGCAAACCTGCTGGATCGTAGGAGCAGAATGAGTAACCCTGGTGTAGATTATCAGTCACGCAGTTGTCCGGCGGCTCCTATAACAGCCTATAAAATGTATCATGTGGTACATCCCGTTTCTGAGATATGTGCATCACTAAAAACCCCGTTGTAAAAAATGTGATCCTTGTCTTCTGCTCCCTAATGGACACCAGGAAGCAGAAGATCACTCCATAATAATTTCAACATATCATTTGGTAATAAATGGTCGATATGCAAAGAAAATGTTTTTATTTTAATCCCTACATTTTATTAAAGAGGCAAATAAAGACCTCAGATTTTTTAAATTGAACTTGTCTTCACATTTTTCCTTGGGTTGGGCTTAATGGGTTAATCCATTTTATGGTCATGATTTTCTTTGCAGCTGTTAACAGTACATTTGTAATGAGTACATCTTTTCCCTGCTGGTATCATGACCGGCTTCGGGCCTAAGAGTTGTGAGGATTCTTCGGTAAGCTGACTTTTATCGCTTTATTATTAATATTTCGGTAGAAGCCGGAGGTACCAACCCGCCTCGCGACACCACCAGCTTCACTTTGACCTTGTAGGACACGATGATGCCCAGGACCTCCCTGTTGGCTCCGTCCTTCAACCTACGCGGGATGGGAAAAAAACATGAGCGTCCTCGTGTCCGGCGGGCAGCGAATGCATCACCAGAGCAGCGGGACTCACAGCGTGCTAGAGGCCAGGTTGGTGTCCTCGTGCTTCAGTTTTCCATCCAGAGCCAGGCCTCGTTTCTCCCGGTTGTTGGCCAGAAACGGGGTGAGTGTGAAGACTTTGCAGAAGGTGGAGCTGGGAGCAACAACGTCGCTGAGGACAGAAAAAACAAACCAGTTATTTCTGATCTGGAACACGCTCTGGTCCGAGTCTCCAACTGCTGTCTACAGACGTTAGAAATACGGAGGATTCATCCCCTACGAAGGCAGCTGGCCAATCAGGAGCTGACTAAGCGACAGAAAGACAACTCATTAGCTTGGAGGTGATTGAGTCTTTCAAACTCGCAAAAGTCAGAACATTTTTTTCATGACAAAACAACTTTTTCACTGATTTAAAAAAGAACATAAACCTTCTTCTACCTTCATTTTTCTCCCAAGCGAAGCAAACATCTACAACAGATGCAAAAAAAAAAAATTGCCTCGATAAAACCTGTAAAAGAAAATCTAATTCACCCAAATTTACATTTACGTGATTGCTTTAGAGGAAAAATCGTAGCAAAACACGTTTGTTTCTAATTGAGAATAAATGAAGAGAAAGTCAATGATCTACGGTCTACGTGACTAAGGACAGGAAGTGATCTCTGAAGTCCGTCTCTGAAACAATCCTGGTTGATCAGCGCTCGTCTCCAGCTCGGCTCTGAGGACAGAACACCTGGAAATCGCGAGAGATACTTCCTCTGATTCACGGACAGCATGAACAAGCTCAGACCGGGACCTCCGGCAGGGAGGAAGCCGCTGGAACAAGGACGGGAACTCACTCCGACTCCTCCACGGCCACCGGACATTTATACTGTGCCGTGTTGAAGAGGCAGATGTCGGCGTACTGTCGCACTGCGAACACACAAAGCACCGTTAGAGGACAGGATGCCGGCCGCACATGCTCACAGCAAGCATCGCAGCCAGGCCTACCGGACATCTTCATCTTCTTCACCGTCTTGTTGGTGTTGTTGGTGACGTGGACGTTGACGCTGATGGGTTCCCCGTGGTAGTAAATCTGGGACAGAGCAGACGGACTACCTCAGAGGACATAATCGGGAAAAGCATGAAGTTTTCGTGTTCAACCTTCTGGACCAGCGGGATCCTCTCAAACTGCTCATCAACCCTCGTCCTGCAGGTTTTAGAGGTTTCCAGCTCTAAGACCGGATTCAGATTCATTCAGCTGCTGCTCAGGTTGCCTGCAGGCTGCTGTTGGGTCGTCCACTTCAGCCTGGAGACATCTTATGGCGCGTTCAGACCAAAAGCAGCGAGACGCTTTTGTCGCTCAAAGTTGGACGCTGGATGCTCGTAAATCAGACGCTTGACATTTTAGATCAAAACGGTCTTGACGCTCCAAAC
>JBAJHY010000008.1:24031445-24042394 GCA_037177095.1 Craterocephalus marjoriae | reverse complement strand
TTCATCCACTGGAAGGTGATGTCACTCTTATGGCCAGAGAGCAACTGCGTTGTCTGTGCAATATATGAAATGTCACGGATGCAGTCTGACATGAAAGGAAGAAACTCTCAGATCTCAGGCAGGTTGCTACTCTGACGTCTGTTGTCTTTTGTTCTCTACCGAGGTGATTGTCCTTGGATTGCAGCGTTTTCTCCTTTTATGTTTTTATGATGTTGACCTTCTGTAATGGAAAAGTTTTTATGATTTGTAGTTACCATAAAGAGGAAACATGAAAGCAGACAGTTCGTTTTAATTTTTTTTCTTTTTCATTCAGACCCTGCCACTTTTGAATCACACCTAAAATCCCGCAGGTTTCCATCTATTAGTGTTTTATCAAACTTTTGTGGTTTTACCCATTGTGTCTTTTGCCTTTTTAACAACTCTAACATTAGTTTGACTTTCCAATGTGTCACATAGATCTTTGCCTTCTTGTAGCAGCAAGCCAGAACAACCTGGACCCCTCAACATTTTCATGAAGATGATGAAAAGTTATGATCTTTAAAAATGTTGACATAAACTACATTATCAGTAACTATCAACTATCACCTCAGCGTCATCATTAGTTTTGCATTGTGAAGGCAGTGGCTTATTGTTTGACACCATCATTCTGTAAGCATAGAAATTATCTAAAAAAAACTAATTGGTGGCCTCAACAAGATTTTCAGTGGAAGAATTTAAAATATTAGTCAGTTAACCAGAATCAAATTTCCAAAGATAAACATGCCACAAAGTGCAATGATTTAACTTTTCTGGTTATACAGGCAGTGCATGAGCTGTTGGCTGAATAATATGACTGAATTTCAGATTAGTAATCACACTGTTTGTTGAAGTGTCTCAACATTGCGCAATCACACATTTCATATTATCAGTACTACCATGAAAATATAACTTAAATGTGATAGCAAGTGTTTTTTGTTCATTACAAAATCAAACTTTTTTTTATCATTATCTTTGAGCAATCTGAAATGCCCTCCCTCTTTGGTTTATGTTGACTGTGGTTAATGCTGCAGAGGAGGGGGTCTCTGAGTGAGGAAGACTTTACACTTATCGACAATGTTTAGTTCATGGAAAGATGTGTCACAAGGAAAGCGTTCAACACCATCGTCACTACTGTATGTGAAATGACGTCATTGAGCAACTAAGTCTGCCACACATTCAGTCTAATTACCAATTAATTCACTCAGACAAGATAATTGGTGGAAAATAGATCATGTGCTAAAACCTTCTCTAGTGACTCCTTTATCTGGTTAGGAGAGGAAATTGCACTCTGACACAGAGATACTCAACTTGTGCTTCACCAAGGTTATTTTCTGCTCTATGCTGGTAACATTCTGCAGGTTCTGGTGACATTCTGTATGTTCTGGTTACGTTCTGCAGGTTCTGGTAACGTTCTGCAGGTTCTGGTAATGTTCTGCAGGTTCTGGTAACATTCTGCAGGTTCTGGTAACATTCTGCAGGTTCTGGTAACATTCTGTAGGTTCTGGTAATGTTCCGTAGGTTCTGGTAACATTCTGCAGGTTCTGGTAACATTCTGCAGGTTCTGGTAATGTTCTGCAGGTTCCGGTCAGGTTCATGATCAGGTCCGTCTCTGTTCTCTGTCTCTGGGATAATAAATATGATAAAATGAGCCAAACGCTCCTTTAATGGGTTCAAAGGTTGAGTCGGCAGGAGGTTCTGCGTCACGCCAACACCTCGGCCAATGGAAGTCCTCGCTGCAGGGGGACCAATCAGACGCTCGGCTGGTGGTGAATGCGTCCATCAGTCCGGACTAATCAATGAGCAGCGACTCAGCGGGCGCGTGTCCATCAAGCACACAAACGCTCACAGGGAACCGGCTGCTGATGAGCCGATCAGCACACACATCATGTGACTCCCCCACGGCGCCCAGCGGGGGCTGGGAACGCCGTTCAGACCGGCACACAGGAAGAAGGCCTCCTGACAGGAAGTTAAAGAGGAAGTGGGCGAGAAGAGGAGGAAGACGAAGGAGAGGAAAGAGAGAGAGACAGAAGGGAACAGAGGAGGAGAGGAAAAGAAGAAAGAAGTGCTGCATTGAGGTGGAAGTAGAGGGAGAGAGAGAGAGAGAGAGAGAGAGAGAGGCGGTATCAACCGGTTGTCAAGTACTTATTATGGACACAGTAGGCTGGGCGTCAGCGTAGTCAGACCTACATCGGGTTAAAGGGATGCCATATAACTTTTGGCCACTAGGGGGCAAAAACCTGTAACTTCCCACAGGCCACATGACACAATTGCAAAATGAAACAGCCTCTCTCTTTCTGGGCTTCTCAGACTTCGTGTTCACCTTCTTACTTTGTTCAGATCTGACTAAAGTTTTAGGAAAACATAGCATGAAGCTCAGCCTGCTGTGTTTTATAGCCGCAGAGCAAAGTGCTGCAGGTCACATGACCCATGAGAAACGGATCTGCTCCTGAAAAGTTACAATGTCTGGTTTCCTAAGAGGGCAGCCCCATCAGACCACCGACAGGCATCAAACACTGTATCATGTAATCATTTCAGAAATGTGGAAATTCTCCTCCTTTCAGCGCGTCACTAACTGCTCATCTTTGGAATAACCCGCAGTAAAAATGTCAAAACCCATCACTGCACATGTTCTGGTGGTTTATCGCCCTCCTGAAGGCAACATGGAGGAATTTGTCTGACACATGGACATGATCCTCTCGACATCCTGGATATTCCTCTTACTGTAATGGGCGACCTTAACATCTATATCAACAAAACACAGTGGCACTAGCCCACTCCTTTAGTCTCAATCTCGCCAACACACGGAGCTGGAAATACGCTTGACTTTGTACTGACCAGAAATTGCACAGCAGTTAATGTGCACATCACACAGCTAACGTGCACATCATACCACTGCACCTTTCATTTCTGGTGAAATTCTGCATCTCCTTCCCGCACATTATCAACGCAACTACTGAGATCGTTTCCTATCACAGAAACCTACAAACCCTCAATCCTTCACAGCTATCGGAGCAAGTCTGCTCCATCCTACGTGTAAATGAGGCAATAGAAACCCTCGGCCAAACTAGATCAGCAAAACTTTGTTTATTTTCCCACTTTATGCAACTGCTAACTGTTTTCTTTGCAGATGATACGAATCTGTTTCATTGTGAGACCATCTGGACCTGATAGTAAACTGGTTCACACTGGTTTGACAAAACTAAGACTTAAAGACTTAAATTCCACATGCTCCAATCTGCACATTGCAGCGGCCTTGCAACGTCCGCTTGATGCGCCTGGCTCCGTCTGGCTGCAGTCCGCCAGGTATTGAAGAGAACACGCAAGACGGAAATGGCTTTTCAAATAATAAAACATATAGCCCTTATTTAGCCAACTGAAACCTGTGTGGATGGCACGAACACACAGACGGCAGGCTAAAGTTGTTTTATTTTTCTTTTCATGATCAATAGAAACGAAATGTCGATGGGTAGCTATTCCAGTTGAAGATGGCAGTATTTCATAGTTCCTTTTTCTTCATATCGACGTCCTTATGGGCTATGACTGATGTAAAACATGTTACTACAAAACCCTGGCTTTTTATTTTGATCAAACTATGTTTTTATGTCGGCTACGTTGCGTTTTAAGTACGTGTTTGTACTTTGAAGATGTAGTCCACATTCATGTTCCTGCTTGGTGCAATCTGAGCTGTGGGACTTGATCTGGCCGGCGCTGATGGATCAGAAAAATGGACTTGCTTTACAATTTGTCCAGAGAGGCCGGAACGGAGCGGAGTGTGTGGAATTTGCTGTTTGGAATCACTGACCTGGACAAACATCAGGGATGTACAGTTATTGGAAGATCTGTTATGTAGTAATAATAATAATAATAATAATAATAATAATAATTTATGGTAAGAGGAACCTCAGGAAGAATCAGACCTTCTTCAACCGACAGGAGACCTGTTTGTCGCCATGGAAACAAAAGAGATGCTGTGACCAGCCAACCAGCTGACAGGCTGAGATAACGCACACACACTCTCTCTCTCACACACACACACACACACACACACACAACCACACACGCACACTCTCTCTGCTCCACCTGATAACGGTTCAGTCTGTTTTTAATTATTTCTGATTTCTTCCAGCAGCAGCTTTCCTCCTTTATTTACCCTCTTGCGTTTTTCTATTAAAACTTGTTTTTTCGGCATCATGACTTCCTCGTCTTCAACTCATCTCCTGCTTCACCAGCTTCTGACTCGGGTCATCAGAACTTTGGACCCACAGGTGGGGTTTTCACCTGATCCTGATAAAACTTATACACTTATAAACCTGCTAATAGCTGAAACGTTTACCTGCAGTGGTGATTTTTGGGGGCCCTGCAGGTACACAGCGGGGCCAACATTCATTTATCAGGAACTCTTAGAAAATGCTGGAAGATGAAGGAACAACTGATTAGACCAGGCTCTTTAGCTGCATCCTGCCCACAACCAACTACCATTTGGCCCAGATTTGCCAACCTTCTTTAAACCCAGAACACCAGAAAATAAAAATCGTGGGGGCCACCGGGACAGGTCCATGCAGCAAACGGTAAACACCGAGCAGCCCTTCAGCCACTTTTACTGAATGTGAGATTAAAATTTTAAAGTCTGGGGTTTGGTTTTTATGGACCTGAGAACAGAAAGGTCCTAAATAAAATAGTTTCATTATAAAATTTATTTTCCTCCCAGGTTTGAGGAGCGAATAAGTTGTTGCTCCTAATTATTGCTCACACAATCTTTCTGGAGATTCCAGGCAAGATAGTGGATTTAAGTTTGTTTGGTAACGTGAATTTATGCATTCTGATACTTAAAAGTAAGGAATAGCTGCACAGCGAGGAAAAACTCTGAAAGGGAAAAAATGGTAAATGGACTGAACTTGTACAGCACTTTTCTAGTCACATGCCCACTCAAAGCGCTTTGACTCTACATGCGCCATTCACCCAGCACCTATATTGGAACATACTTGGTGCAGAATTTTAATCCTGTATCCTGTGTGACAGGCTGCACATAGCCATACATTTAAACTGAATGTTTGATTTTACCTGATATTTTCGTCTGAAAATCTGTTGGAGATGGACTTGAGGAGCGCTGGGTTCGAGGGTCGGATGGAGGGGAGACAGGAAACCAGGACCTTTCCTCTCTCTCTCTCTCTTTGCTCTCCATTGAAGCTTAATTGGACTCGTCCCTGTGTCTTTAGACCGGATGGGCTGCTGCTGTCTCCATAGTAACATACACGCATCACCTCCTGTTTGCTCATCAACAACAACCTGATCATTTCTGACTGGGTGAAGGAGGCGGAGTCATCACTTTCATTGATTTCTCTTTATTCAATAATTACATGAATTATTTCGGGAACAACCAGCCGGCTGCTGATTGGTCGGTTCGCCCAGGTGATCGGGGCGTGGACGCTCGGGCTCTAACAGGAAGTGAAGCCCTTCCAGTAGAAGTTCTTGCAGCCAGCTTTGCGCTCGCGGGGCATGCTGTTCTGCGGGTCGACGGACCGCTCCAGGTTCATCCTGCCGCCTGTTGCCATGGAAACCACCTCTGCCCCCCGCTGGGCCTCGTCCTCCGGCAGAGACATCTGAGCCAGCAGGTCCTCCACGGCCCGTTTACTCCACTCCTGAAGAGGACAGAGGACGAAACAGATCCAGAGAAGTTCGGAGGAAACGCGTCAGAACGGCTCAGCCAATCACACGAGCCTGAAACATGCAGAAAACCTCCAGTGGTGGCCCTCCATCATCCCTCATGTCTGAGCGCTGCAGAAACATGAAGATGTCTGAGAAGAACGTTTCTGGTCTGGTTTGGGTTTATTCCTCAGCAGAAACTCGCTAACACGGGATTAGCAACCAGCAAAACCCGCGCCCCCTACAGATGGCTCACTTACCAGCTGAGGACCGGAGAGATACTCCTGCTCGGTTGTAATACCGCCTCCCACCACATGGTGGTGGAAGTGTGTCAGTCAGCTGGTTAATAATAGCATTTAGCTAGCTGTTGGCCAAAATAAAAACACATAAAAACCAAGATTGCATTTTCCAAAACCTCCTAAAAGGCTCAAATACTGAACAACAATCCGATTAGCTCAGTTTAATGAGCAGAGGAAACGAGCCGGAACTGAGACGGAAGGGCACTTCAGCTGATGCGAGCAGCTGTTAGCCAAAGTAAAAACACGTGAAAACAAAGATGAAATTTTCCAAAACCTCCTAAAAGGCTCAAATACTTAAAGACAATGCTAATGCTAGCAGCTGTTAGCTAATGACGATGGGATGGGACCAGGGTCGGGCTGGTTTCCCGGGTTGTGTGAGAATCCACGATGAGGACGGAGACACGGCTCGGTGGGTCGGGACGGTTTACCTGGGACAGCAGTCCGGCGCTCCGGGCTCGCTGCAGCAGCCGGTGCTGACTCAGCTCCAGGTCCAGGTCCTGGTTCTGGTACTGGTCTTGGTCTCTGTCGGAGTGAGAGGAAACCCCCAGACTGCACAGAGCCAGCGCAGCAAGAACCAAGAAGACGGGACAACGTGCCTGATGCATGACTGCAGGAATACGAAGAGGAGGAGAAGAAGCGGCGGATGAAGAGTCAATGAGCAGGAGATCCTACTGGGTTCTGGTCTGCTTTCTCCTGCCGGTCCTGGTGCTGGCTCTGGTTCTGTGCTCCCGGTCCTGCGGGCGCCGCTCTTATGAGGCCCGGTTCTCCTCCTCCCGAGGGTCACATGACGCGGCGTGATTGATTGGCAGCTGGTGGGGCTGCGAGGCGATGGAGGAACTCCGGCATCCAAGTTAAACAGAAGTCCATTAGCCCTCATCCAGCTGGAGAATAAAACAATAAAGCAAATAGGACGGCAGAATGTGGGCTGGGGGGCGCGGGGGGGCCAATTACCCCGCGCTCTGAGGATTAGCAGCCTTCATTAGCACGCAGCGATATCTCCATTAAACAAAGAGGCAGCAGCAGCGTCGCCCACGCAGCTCCAGCACAGCCAGCAGGAGACAAACGGCCTGCAGGGTGACTGCAGGCCGTGGCAGGCGGGGGGGCCCTCAGGGACCCCCACCCCCCAGAACCTGATCCCAGATTACTGATCCAAGAGTGACTCTCTGACCTGGCTGGACTTGGGCTCCAACTACCTGGTGAATCTAATGTTAAATTCTTGTAAAATCCTCTTTACCTTGGATACATGTTTAATTTGTGGATCATTGATTAAAGAGTCAGGGGGCAGAAACTTTTGATTGACAGTCAGCAGCTCAGGCCAGAGATGGAAATAGATCCGGGTTTACAGAGAAGCTGCACCACATCGCTGTGTTTGAACGCCCTCAGCCAGACACCACGGTGGTGGAAGAACAAGCAGGTTCTGACCTGAACCGGGTCAGTCTGAGTCGTCCCCACCGGCCGCCGTCAGACCTGCAACCGGTCTGGTGTGGCTAGAAGCTGCACCGCTCTGGCCAACTCCACAGCAGCTGCAAAGTAACGGATACTGCAACTAGCCTTCAGTGTTTGATCTGGATCCAGCAGGTTCACCGAGTCTGCAGACATTCTGGTAGCAGATTTTATAATCATGCTGGAGGATTCAGCAACCCGTCACTATCATGCCCAATTAGGTAGATTTATTGTAGAGGTACACCTATAACCTGGTTTTATCCTGTTTGGGGCGTCTTGAGTCCTGTTTGACCACAAAAGCCTGACTTTTAAAAGATTAAAAAAACTAATTTTAGGATCAATGTTGGTGGTTTTCATTACAAATAAGTAAAATCATGTTGTTTTCAGCTCAAAAAAACATATTTAAGGGTGGACTTTCCCTTTAATCTTTTCCATCCACTTTTCAACCAGATGATGAGAAACTACTTAATGTTACATCACAGCATCATGGCTGAAGAAGAGGAGGGTACTGGACTAGACTGGACTGGTTCTGGACTGCAGACCAGGACCAGGACCAGGACTGTTTTCAGGAACTCTTCATCCATGGCTTCCAAGACGTTGGAAGGGTCAGGAGGAGAATGCAAACCTTCCATGGTAACGTTCCTGAAACTGGGTGAATTTTCTGAGCGTAAACCTCAGAATGTTTCCAACCTCCTGAAATGAATCCCGTTTGTGTGATAAAATACAGAAATCGTGTTTTTATCTGCTTATCTTCAGCCTCTTTACGGCTGTGATGATGATGATGTTGATGTGTCACTGATCCACGCGGCAGGAAGCTCTGCTGGGCTCCACACGTCTCCTGACTTTCTTCTTCATCTGTGCAAACATCTTCATCTTCACCATCTTCTCCCGGTGCTAATAAACAGCACATTAGTAGTTGGTGGTTGCCGTGGTGACACATTACTAGCGAGCAGCCGTCTCTAAGGGCCCGCTGGCATGAATAAACACACACACGGACACGCAGGGGCGTGATGGTAAAGTGATGACATCAGGCTTCGTGCTGCGATGCGTACAGTTGTTGTTTCCCCACTGAGTCACGCAGCGGACGCTCCAACATGCACATTACTGGAAAAACGTTTAGTTTCCCGCCGTGTAACGACCTCCGAAGCGGAGCACGACCTGCAGGACGCCGTCCAGCGTCCAACCCTGACGGGACTCACAGCTGGTAGCAGGCGTGCAAGGCTCATACGGAGAAAACTAGACTTTTTATTTAATCGCAAACCTCTGTCTTCTGTTTGCACATCTCAGGGACGCTTATTTTAGAGGACAGTTTGACTCTTGGACACGGCCGGTTGATCTGGACGTCACATTTCATGTCCAACATGGTCTACGTTAGAAGTAGTAGAGATGCAAAGAAAGCACAGAGGCGTACAAAAGGGCAACATAAAGCAAAAATCATGCTAAAATGTGAGCAATATGAAAAATTTTAAATGACTAACAGTGAGAAAAGTTCACAGTTACAGTTCAGATTTCGTGCAGCATGAGAAAGGAAATATTTTTAATCTGGATCAGCAAAAAGAAAATTAGCTGTTTATTAACTGCGGACACAAGCAGCACTTCCATTCCCCCAGAAATACGCAAAACGTATTTATCACAATCAAAAACTAATCATAGAAGTGCTTCAAAAAGATTTTTTTAAATTATCGCGGAATAGTTTTCATGAGGTGGATTTCAGACGTCCATGCAGAATTTTATCGCAAAAGTCTCATGGAGACACTTTTTCACATTTAAGGCCAATATATGCTGGACGCAGTTGATGTTACACATATGCACGGATGGTTTTGTCCAATGGAGTAAACAACACGATCCTGGCAGCGGCAGGTTAGCGAGCACGTGCAGCAGGTCAACCAACACGCAGCCCTGAGGATGCGAGCATGAATCCCTCTCACTGAGCAGCAGGAACAGGACAGAGGATAGAGATTGGCTCAACCTGCACATCAGGCTGCTGGGAGACGATGTTAGGGAAAGAAGAGCATTTGGCATTTACACTGCCGCAATGCACCTTTAATTTCAAAGGGAGCAGAAACAAGTTGAACAGAGGAGGTCCAGGGACTGACCTCTGACCCCGGTAAGACGCCACAATCGCTCAGAGCCGATCACTGAGGTCAGACCTCAGAATGTAGAATCCTTTTTTCTTTTACTCCTAATGAAAGATTGTTGCTGCCTAAAACCCTAATAGGGTACACCCCTATACTGTGGGCTGATGGTGCTACGTGTTCATTGCTGTTACAGGACTACAGGAGGACTCACAGGCTGATCTCAGAAAAAATGGTTTATTTAACAAGCAAAGCTTCAACATGTAAAGCCGAACATGTTTGATTCATAAGATGCCCAAAACCCTGCAGCATGCAACAAGTCTTCTGTTTCCTAAAGGACAGCAGGAAGCAGAAGTCATTTAAACATTTCAACATGTCTTACGGTGATAAACCTTATATACAGCCTCAAACAACTTTGTTCATTTTTTCCAGATTTTGTTAAAGGACCAACAAACGCTTCAGATTAAGGATTAATTTTTTTCTTTGGTTGGGTTTTAAAGGGTTAACCAAGACATTTCCAAGCAGGAAGTCCTCAGAAAGGCACAGGGACAGTCACATGACTTCCTCAGAAGGAGGTCTTCCTGAATCAGGACCACTTCTTGATACAGGAAGTGGATGATCCAAAGAAAAACACACCGTCTTCTTCGTGTCCATAAATCTGTCCAGGTCCTCGTCCATCGTCAGTTCTGAGGCGGAGCAACTTTCAATCCACCATTCCCAGGATGCATCTCACTGATTAACTCGCTGTTCACCGGTTCTAAAGACCCTTTTACTCTTTGTAAACAGCAGATGTTGCGTGCAAAGCTTGCCCATGGAAGTATGGCAGATAGCAGCAGACTGTCTAACTATGTGAGGGCAGTAGCCATCTATGACGACAATGTTACTTTGACAAATTAACTCTATCAGCTACCGGATCCATATGGTATTGGAGATTGGGTTGAAGATGCTAGTACGTGGGCAAATATTCAGTGGCCTGATATTTACACTTATTCAATTAAAAAGCCTAGCTTGTACACAAGGGTTGTCATCAACAAACCAGAAAACTACGTTTTGACCGCTAATTGTATATGCGTGGCAGGGTAAGTATTTCTAGGCCTGTCATGATAACAAATTTTGCTGAACGATTAATTGTCTAAAAAGATTTATTGCAATAAACAATAATATTGTGCTGAATGGCAATACTGGCATTTTGAAACAATTTTCAACTAATGTAATGTTATTCTATAATAATGCAAGAACACTCTTTCAAAGATCAATAAACTTTAAATTAAAAAAAAACCTATGGATATTTAAGAGATTTTACAACCAAACTAAAATGATAAGTAGAATGGCCTCTCAGTCTCATTGTTAATGACCAAAAACGAAACACAACCAAAAACAATAAACAATACATAATTAAGCCTCTAAACAAAATTGCCCATCAAAAACGGGTCACAGACAGGGAAAACCAGCAAAACGACCAACCAGTTCT
>JBAJHY010000008.1:23955202-23965336 GCA_037177095.1 Craterocephalus marjoriae | reverse complement strand
CATTTGGGGAAAATGTGATGAATGAGTCAGTTGAAGGTTTAAAGCTCATGCTACTTTTAATACTTTTTCACAGTTTAGTTTTGTTATGTGGAATTTGAGTTTGCAATAGGGCAACAAAGCATTTTTGGCAATTTTTCACCATTTTCTTGGTCAAATGCCGTGTTTATAAGATGTTAAATGTACATTTTTTGTTGTTTTAATATGTGAAAGCTTACAGAGAAACCAAAGTAATGCTAAAAATAGTTACTAAATCAGGGTTTATCATCCTTTGACCTTAAAGGAAAATATTACTGTTATGATGTATAAAATCTTAAAGATGGATTAAAACCACTAATTTAATTGGTTTAAGTAGATTAATCATAAAATTATGGTTACTTGAGTTTAAAAAAGGATAAGAGAAATTTATTTATTTGTGATTCATGAGTTAAAAAGTTATTTCATGTGAAACAAAAGATATTCTGAGTTAAAAACATGCATGTAAAATACTGTTGTTATTGTTAAATGTAGTAAGGAAAAAAAGAGGATAAAAACTAAAGCTACAGCAGACAGGAACAGAACTGAACTAAAAAGAAACTTGACTAATGACTTAAAGACCAACATTGAGCTTGAAGACTGAGGTTTTGTTTTCATGCCGGCTTAATGTCATTGTTGTTTTTGAATTTGTATTTTATTTTATTTTTTTTCTACAAATAATTATTGTTGTCACTTATTCCTACCTCAAGCCATCTCATTCTGCACTCACTCAGGTTTTAATTTTACTCCTGGCGAACCTAGTTACTGGTTCATACGTTTGCAGAAGCCTAACTTACTTAACCTTAGTCAGGGGTTACACACATGATGTGTGGTGTGAGTCGTATAGCTTCACAGGAAACTGGTGAAAATGCATTTTCTGTTTGCATGACTTCTCATCTTGACCATTGGAAGAGTGAAAACAGGAATGGGCGATACTGAAAATGTTGGTGTCGATACAATACCATTAAGTTATTGTGCTACGTTTTGCCCTTAAAGAAAATCAGACAATGTAACACTACATTAAGATTTTTATTGATAAAGAATAATAAAAAAAAATTATAACGAGCAATATTGATAAGTCAGAACAAAATTACTGGATAGAAATGCTTTTAAAGTGATTGAAAAATAAATTAAACAGGTTAACAGTTAAAGGTAAATAACCAAAACTGTGGCCTACAAGACGTAAGACGTAATGAGCTGGGGGTGGTTTTCACACATATGTTCATCTGTAAATATAAAACAGATATTCACAGTGAAACAAAATAATAAAACAGCTCGGTTTTTTCCTTTTATCACACAACTCTTTGAGAAAAAAGTCTACAGTGCAGATTAACTAAACAGAAGCTAATTCTGCTATTGGTCAGTTCTCATTCACATTCTTTGGCTTTTTTTAACTACCAAAGTGCTCTGCAAAAAAAAGTGTTGACACCATCCAGCTGGAGTCGATTGATATCGATACTGCTCATGGAATTGATAGTGGTATCGATCTGCCCATCCCTAGTGAAAAACAACAGCATCGCTCTAATTTCCTGGTAAAAGGCAGAAACGTGTTTCTGCCGTTCACCCAGCAGCTGAGCTCTCCGGCCTCCAGAAGCAGCTCCATGCATGCATGAAGGAATTGTAGAAATGAAGGAAACGTTGGGAAATAATCCGGCCTGCTTTTCAATTCAAAGTAAATCTGCTGGAAAAACAAGCTTTTTACATTTTTGCTAAATATATACATTCTAATATGAATTTTATTTATGTGTTGTTTTAGGCTGGACTCTGATCTTTTTCCTTTTCAAGGTTTTTCGTTAGATATTTACGTACAACAGTTTTTTTTTTAGACAACGTCTCCATTTTCACTCATTGGTAACAAATAAAAAAGAAGAAAATATTTCTCTTCCTGCTCTTTAATGTCCAAGCTTGAGCTTTTTGTGTTTCATGTTAGAGTTTATAATAGGCTTTACACGATCAGGATTTTAGAGGCAGATCACCGATCACCGTTTAGAGGGCTTTAAAAAACCGATCACCGATCCGATCACATGAGGAATGAAATGTGCCCATTTTTATACAGTTTAAGGAGTATCTAAAAAAACTTGACTTCCTGTCAGTAGGCTACTTTAATGCAATTAAATTACTTTGCAAAAGGGGCAGTGATCTGTCTCAAACCATTCATATAAGTCATTCATTTTTCATTCTGCTTGTCCATTAACTATGAAATTTAGTCCCAATAGTGAGACGCCTCTATTTTCTTTGTTAAAAAAAAAGTTTAATCTGTGTTAATGACTGCTTTATGTTTTTGCAGCGTTTATGTTTTAAGCTATTTTTAGGCTTGCATTATGGAACATGTGCGGTAAAGTCCATCCAATCTTTCAACCAGCGTTGTCTTTTCAAACATGCTGCTTCCTTGCGTACTTATTTCGTCCTCCGGGTTAGCACAGCCTCCCTTCAACTCTGTGTGCAACGTTTTCTTTATTCCTTCAGCCCGTTGAGCCAGAGCAACGCTCCGCAACATCTCAGCTTTTATGACGCTACATGTCTGCCACAGCTCCAAGCTCAGCGAGCGGGACATTTCCAAAAGCGGGACGGTATAAAAGATTAGGTCCGCACCACGACTGCTTTCCAGAGCAAGTCTGAAAGGGGCTAACTATGTGACTGGCGGACAATAATGTTTTTATTTATTTAATTTACGCAGCATCACGAACAAACGGAGTCACAGTGCAGGTGAAACTGATCACAAGCAGCTTCAACAGGAGCAGTTCGCAATGACAATGACGTCATTGATCGGATCGGTGAATGAAGACTTTTGGGCCGATCAGAAAAAATGATTAAAAAAATGTGAAAAATCGGCCGATCCGATCGGTGGAAAGCCTAATCATGAGTAGAAATATTCTGGCCCTTATGCCAATCTGCCTGCATGTCCTCTCTCCGTCCTTCACACCCATCAACTTTAGAAACAAATGTGCAGGCGTCGCAAATTAAGGTTCTGATTTAGTTTGTTTCAGTGGCGAACAAAATGCTGTTTAAGCCTGTTTAAAGCTATATTTGGTTATAATTAATGAACTAAACATTCGGATGTAAATAGAAGTTTGGAGGGAACAGGGACTCTCTTCCGGTGGCGGTTGCCTGCAGCG
Organism: Craterocephalus marjoriae; assembly: GCA_037177095.1. Classification (NCBI taxonomy): domain Eukaryota; kingdom Metazoa; phylum Chordata; class Actinopteri; order Atheriniformes; family Atherinidae; genus Craterocephalus; species Craterocephalus marjoriae. The sequence continues at coordinate 23,962,208 of JBAJHY010000008.1, read as the reverse complement.
CCCTGCGATGAGGCTTGTGAGTAGCGCAGTTTTGCGATTCTGCAGCGTAGTGACAGCCCTGCTCACCGGTCCGTGTCTTTCCTCCGCCTGTGCCGCAGGAATGGTGCAGAAGCTGGACCAGAAGCTGCCGGTGGCCAACGAGTACCTGCTGCTGTCGGGCGGCGTGCGCGAGGGCGTGGTGGACATGGACCTGGACGAGCTGAGCGTCTACGCCCGCGGCACCGACTACGACATGGACTTCACCCTGCTGGTCCCCGCCCTCAAGCTGCACGACCGCAACCAGCCGGTGACGCTGGACATGCGGCACTCGGCGCTGGGCCACTCCTGGCTCAGCCTGCGCCTCTTCGACGAGGCCACCATCGGCAAGTGGAAGGACTGCTGCACCATCGTGGACCACATCAGCGGCGCCACCAACTACTTCTTCTCGCCCACGCTGGTGGCCGACTGGTTCCACCAGGCCGTGCAGCTGGTGCTGCTGGAGGTGCAGAAGAAGCCGCAGAGGGGCATGCCGCGGGTGGAGAAGGTGGAGCGCAACGGCACGGTGATCTCGGTGGTGCTGGGCGTGGGCAGCAGCCGCATGCTCTACGACATCGTCCCCGTCGTCTCCTTCAAGGGCTGGCCGGCCGTGGCGCAGAGCTGGCTCATGGAGAACCACTTCTGGGACGGCAAGATCACGGAGGAGGAGGTGATCAGCGGCTTCTACCTCGTCCCCGCCTGCTCCCACAAGGGCCGCAAGGAGAACGAGTGGCGGCTGTCGTTCGCCCGCAGCGAGGTGCAGCTGAAGAAGTGCATCTCGCCCAGCCTCATGCAGGCGTACCAGGCCTGCAAGGCCATCATCATCAAGCTGCTGTCGCGGCCCAGGTCCCTCAGCCCCTACCACCTGCGCAGCATCATGCTGTGGGCCTGCGACCGCCTCCCCGCCGCCTACCTGACGCAGGACGACTTCTCCGCCCACTTCCTGCTGGGCCTGATCGACGACCTGCAGCACTGCCTGGTCAACAAGACCTGCCCCAACTACTTCATCCCGCAGTGCAACATGCTGGAGCACCTGTCGGACGAGGCGGCCGTGCTGCACGCCCGCAAGCTCTGCTCCGTGCGCTCCGACCCCGCCGAGCACCTGCGCTCCACCATCGAGCACGCCAAGGCCGCCAACCGGCTGACGGTGGAGCTGCAGTGGCGTGGCGCCGGCGGCGGAGGCGGCGCGGCCAACCCGCCGTCGCCGCAGTCGGACGCCGGCGGCGAGAACCAGCCCGACGACCGTCTGGCCAAGAAGCTGCAGCAGCTCGTCACCGAGAACCCCGGCAAGTCCATCTCCGTCTTCATCAACCCGGACGACGTGACGCGGCCGCACTTCCGCATCGACGACAAGTTCTTCTGAGACCGACACCCGGTGCCCCGCCTCCTCTGAAACTTTGTTTTTCTACTTTTTTTATGTTCGTGATCGTCCGGTTGTCGCCACAGTTTTTTTTAATTTTTTTACGTTTATTTTTCTATTCCCGCCCTCCTCTCGCCGTGTTTTCCTGCTAACGCCTTCTGACCCAACAGCAGCGATTCTGACCACGAAGGACGGACCCCGTCCCTCTCTGAGGAATGTCTTAGTCCCACTGGGCGCCGATGGTACTAACGTCTTAGAACTAACTGTAAATAGAAGAAAATCATAGACTGACGAAGGTTTGTGAACTACTGTTTGTCTAATTTTGCACAGAATGTAAAATTCACCACTTTTCCTCCCGACGACGTCGTGATGTGTCGTATCCGTGGACGGTGTGCCGGGATCGGCGCAGGAAGTGCTGTCGGGTAGTGCTTCCTGTCGCGCCGGACGCCGTGGCATCACCCCGAACACTCCCCCTCCCCCTCCCCTTCGATGGCGTGTCTCCGTTTCTGACCCGACTCCTGGTTTCTCTTCAGCTGCTTCTTCGTGTCTCCGTGTCCCGGGTTCAGGCCTCCTTCAGCTCAGCAGGACCAGCGCTGACATCGCTGCTTAAACGATGCAATTCCTTTAATCGCCGAGCGTCACTGCTATCGTCACGATTAATGTGATTACGACGAGTCATCCTCCGTCCTGTAAGGCTGCATCCCCCACCGGCACCGGTAACGGCACTGATTCCCAAACTTTTTACGCAACGACCCCACAATGACAGTTATTTATTATTAGACGGGTCTTCCTGCAGGTTCCTCTACATATACGGCTGTAAATCTAGGGCTGGGTATCACCTCCTAATTTCCTGAATCGATTCGATTCCCAAGAGCAAAAATTTATTCGATTTTGATTAATTTCGATTCAGTTCAATATCGATTCATTTTAAGATATTTATGTCACATAAATATGAATATTAGACATTCGCAGATGGCATTTTTTATGAAACGCTGAAGCAATCTATCAACAGTGTGTATTTTATATACATTTAATATTCGTGTTTTCACTAAAAAAAAATGTCCAGCACTGGCATGTTACACACAAAACTAACATTTATTTGTGAAAATAACCGCAGAATACAGTGTTAACAGAAACTACAAAAAAAATGATCAAATAAAAACTAAGCTTTCTTTCTTTAAAAAAATGTATTAATTAAAAAAAAAAATCAATTTTTAACTCAATCGATTTTTTTAAACCCAGCTCTAGTAAAAATGTCCGTCCTCATAAATAAGGAAGATTAATGTGTATTTATACATTAATATGTTAAAGAATTACGGTGTAATATTTAGATTTATCTCTTTGTTAATGGTTTGATTTCGACAGTCATGATAAAAATCCCACATTTATTTGATAAATACAGGTTTTTATATTTTTCATAATTATCTGGCGACCCTCTGAAATGATCTAGCGACCTAACGTGGGTCCTGACCCGCAGGTTGGGAACACAGTTTGTTGGACTCTGTGCGCTTTGGGATGCAGCATTATTTCTGACCAATTACGGTGTGAACGTGTTCAGAACGTACGACTGGAAAATGTCGGAGTCATGACGAGGCACAAAAATCTTTTTATTAAGCTCAATGACTCGTAAGTAGTAAAACTAAATGACTCGTAAGGCTGGACGGGCTGGACTCATCGTATAGTTCAGCTCGTAAAAACTCGATGACTTGTAAAGCTCGACGACTCATTCGAGTCATCCAGCTTTACGAGACGAATATCTCAATGACTAGATGACTTGTAAAGTTTAATAACTTATGGTAAAACCGGATGACTCGTAAACGTTGATGACTTGCTGTAAAGCTTGATGACTCATAAGGTTCAATGACTTGTAAAGTTTAATAACTTGTCGTAAAACTAGATGACCCAAAACTCTCGATGACCAGTCTTAAAGCTCGATGACTCGTTAAAAAGCTTGATGACTTGTAAAGATTAATAACTTATCATAAAACTAGACAACTCGTAAATGTTGATGACTTGTAAAGCTCTCTGACTTGTTGTGAAGCGTGATGACTCATAAGGTTCAATGACTTGTAAACTTATCGTAAAACTAGATGACTTGTAAATGTTGATGACTCGTCGTAAAACCCGAAGATTTGTAAAGTTCGAACGAAAGACAGTTTGTAAAATCCGAACTATGCAGAGCTCAAACTGCGTTGAAGCGACGCGGCCGATTGGATCTTTAAGATGAAACCTTTCCACGGCGCTTCGTACGAGTTCGTCCTGATCCGGTTGAGCTGAAGGAAAGTTGGGTCGAGTTTTTTTTTGTTCGTGTCAAAGTCTCCGTCGTTTTCAGAAAAAGCCAAAAGAAGCGAACCTGCAGATATCGGACCAGTAATGTAATCTCCACGTATCCTCATCCTCCAAGTGCAATTAGTGACACACACGCATCCATGTTTACGTCACGTAGCATCCACGCGCTAACGGCCCAACCTCACAACGCTGCACCCACACTCAGAGGTTTCTCCGCCATCAAAGTGCCACGCCAACACTCGAACACACACTCCCGCGGCCCCGCGGTCCGACCCGAGTCCTGATCCAGAACCTCCGACTGTGACTCCGGTTTCTCTCCGTTTCTCGCTGCTGCGCCTGAATATTGTTTGTGAAGAGAAGAGCTGGAGGACAGTCGGGATGGCAGCTCCTCGTCTGGGAGACCCTGCACTACGTCTACCTGTACAGCCGAGTCATCATGAAGTAGCCGAGTCATCATAAAGTATTCTAACCTCATCCTCCCGCCTCCGACTCACTTTCCATGTCTGCTGTGTCTGAAACCATGTTTTCATGTGAAAAAACGGAAATGTACCGTAAAGTTTCGGTCCAGTAAAGCCTTGTTTACACTGAGGGGTACGGCTCGGGTTGGTACAATTCTGAATGGTCGGGTCCAATCAGAAAAGCTTTTCCATTAAAAGTGCGGGGCTTCTGGCATCATACTCGCGCGACACAGACACACGTGAAGCTTTTCATTCCTCACCGCTGCATCAGCTGATTTTACGGGACTTCAGCTCCAAATGTGGGAGGAAACGTTGAAGCTCCAGAGCCGATCAGACCCTGCTGATGTTTGGAGCCTTTTTTATCGTTTATTTCCAGCGTGGACTGACCGGAGTTTGTGTCGCGCTGCTTTGTGAGTTGTTTTGTTTTTGTTTCTGTCCGCGAATCAGTGCGTGGTGTTGCAACTACACCCAAACCGGACTGTACCATTTTCGATGGACCCACAACTGAAGGGGGTCCATAAATGGTCCGGCCCGGGTCGGTTAAATGGGACGGTTCCACAACGGAAACGCTCAGAATAGCGACCCGACCCGAACCGACCCGCTCAGTGGAAACGAGGCATTAGGTTCTGGTCCAGTCCTCATTAAACTCTGAGTATATTTTACTTAAATACAAGTTACGTTAACGAACAGAGACTCATATATATTAGTCTGTATAAGTTAATGAAAATATAACGATACATTTTATTTTTAATGCACTTTACATTTCAAAGAAATCTCAAAGTGCTACAAAGGATAAAATCAATGGATCTTACAATCACAAAAAGAACAAAAAAGGATGAATAACTGTGAGAAAAGGAGAGTTTACATCGGCGTAGCAATCGGATGGAGATAAAAACTGAGGCAGAGGATGCAGCTTTCTGCTGGACAGGTACGTTCTTTCCGTCTAACAGTCCTAGAGAAGTCTAACAGGTACACCAACCCTGTTTTGACTGCTTCTACCTCTAGCTTCATCAGATCATCTCTGAGTCTACATGTCACAAAAAACGATTTCACAAGATTAAAGTAGCTATCAGCATTAGCATGGTAGCAGATACATGTAACTTATCAGCATCAGTAAGGAAACAGAATTATATCATTCTGCAGCTCCTCAGCAGTCTGCAAGATGTTGTCGTTTTCACATTTATGACTCCTTGTGTCTTCAGGAGTGGTAGTAATGCATTAAAATGGTAAGGCGCCAGAGATCAGCGCTCAGTTGTTTGCACTGAATTAGCGCACCAGTATATGGGAGTAATCATTCCACTTTGGGGCTCTAAAGCAGTGTGGGTTCAGTTGGAGAGAAAGAGTTATAAATGCAGCCAACATCTGAAGATGACCTTTGAAAAGTCCTTCAAGAAACCTAGAGAAGTACTTTTCTGAGAGGGTTCAAAGACCAAAATTTTACCTTTCAAGCCTGTTTGAGTTGTACAAACTGTTTTCGGCGTAAAAACTGTTCTTCCATCCACATTTGACGATAATTAGCCTGATGCACCCCTTTTCGGCTTTCACAGTATTATGCCTGCCACTGTCAGCTGTTTCCGGTCCTGTAATTAGTGTTTTTTTTCTTTTTCTTTATGGGACTTTATGTAATCTTAAGTTTTTTGAACTAGCGACTGCCATCTATGGCTCTCAGCGGTACTGCAGCCTCCACAACATGCTCCTGCATGACAACATGGAGCTATTTTTCAGCATGAAATACGATCATTTACTCAGCCAGATAGTTTTGGTGTAACTTGAACTCCTTTAGGAGATATTTAGATCCACTCGCGATCAGCGTATATCCAATATAATGGGAGTGATTGGGACCAGCTCACCCAGCCTCTAAATATGATATTTTTTGCCACAAAACTCCTTAATTTCACCCATAAGTTGTTATGAATCATTGGTCCGATCCCTCTGTGAGCTCCATGCGGCTCAGAGTTGCTTCTTGTGGCGATCTCTCGTTATTTACAGCCATTACAGGCGCTGTGATGCGTCCCGGAAGTGACGTCATCAAAGCTACCGCTTCAAGTTAATGGCTGTAAATAATAACGGATCGCCACAAAAAGTAATTCTGAGCCACATGGAGCTCACAGAGGGATTGGACCAGCGATTCAGAACAAAACATTGGTGAAATAAAGGAGTTTTGGGACAGAAATTGCCGTATTTAGAGGCAGTGCGAACTGGCCCATAACTATTTCACATGAACGCGCTAGACGTCATTTCCACAGAAACAGCGCCGGAACTTCTGACTGAGGTAGGGTCAGGAAAATAAGATACAGGCAAATAGATGCACCGGCGCTGAACTGCTGAGGTGTCAGTCGGCTCATCAAATGATGTTTTAATTATAAAGGGTCAAATAAAAAGGCCATTGTAAAGATATTTTTCAGCAACATCTTATATTTAGTCCGTTTAAGACTCACCTGTTTGCCCTGGCATTCCACCCTACATGAGCCACTTTGTCGTCGTCTTTGTTGTTTTAAGTCTTTTTATTCTGTTTACTGTTCTTATTGTTGTTTTATACTTTTTAAAGGTTTACTTTTCTTTCTTGTGAGCCTTATTTCAGTTTTAACTCTGTTCAGCGCTTTGTATTGGCTGCTGCTGTGTTTAAAGCGCTATATAAATAAAGATGACTTGCCTTGCCTTGCCTCACCTGACTGGATTGTAGCATTCATGTGAATGCCTGGTATTCACACGGTTGCATTCCTACTTTTATTGTGTGAATGCCTTCAAGTTCAATCAGGTATACTGCTCGAAGTGTCCAGAAGTCTACAGTTTCCCCCATTGATTGCATTGTTACTTCTGAAGACCCAGCAAACAACTCCATTGTATATAATTTGTCACCATTTAAGTTCTGTTGACTCTGGAA